>NJDD01000137.1:275811-294940 GCA_002245505.1 Calephelis nemesis
CGGGAATCGAAGTCAACTCCGAAGCCGGACCACAAGACCACAGAGGCGATCATATTTTTAAATTACACTAATACAGAAAATGTGAGTTTCACTAATTTCTTAGAAAACAAAGTTGAATTTTCTAATTGGAAATCGGCAAACTCTTTTTGAAATATGACTCAAACATTTGTTTGAATTTGAAAATAATATAATTTAAACGCAGTAAAACTTCAAAAACTGGGTTGATTTCATTACCACGTTCTTTTTTCGAAAATTATTCCAAGATGGCCCCAAGTAAATTCTACCAATGTCCGTCCAGTATACAGTTCTTTAGTTTTAAGCAAATATGTTTTACGTACTTCAAGCCCAGCGTGTTATTTATGAATAGTGACTATTCACGAAAATTACCTAAATCAGTTTGTAGCTAGCAACAATCTGATTATTCTTGGATAAGATGTACGAAAGTGCTTACAGCTACAGTCTAGTGAAGCGGATAATCCTTTAAGTATTAAAATGTTACGGCTGAACTACTGTAATCCATCAGTTATGCTTTGATAACACTGATGACGACAATTTCAAATCCTGCTTGCTAATAATATCTATGCATATTCATACACACCTTCAGGATATATCTTTACGTGTTAGGCAAAGGTTACGAGGGCCAAATCTCAAAATCTAGGCAGACCTGTCTAGCTTCCTCTGCAAATAATCTGGTTTTAGAGACTCTTGACACCACCTCCGGATAATACCCGATCGATATAAACAAAATATCAAGTAACCCACAAATTATGTATGCCTACTAAGTTTTTTTCAGAAACAGATCCGTCAGTTATTCGGATGTCACTGTATCCGGTATCAAGATCACTTGTTTTATGATAATGGAAGGCAAACAAGCAGGCGGATTTCCTGACGGTAAGAAATTCACGCCGCCTAGAGACAGAAACGTAGTAATGGTGCGTTGCCGACCTGAGGCCGGGATGTTAGGCCTGGAGCAAAAGTAAGTTTACCGGCCACCTTACCCTCCGAACCAGAACATGTCAACGTCGTTATGGTGGCAGGAATACGTATGGCGGTGGTACTAATCTTGGCGAGTCGCTGCGAAACTGTACCACCTAATAGGATGTCACGGTATTAGTGACGGTAAGCCTATGCTCGCCTTTTACGAGCCCCTTGGCAGGAAGACAAATGGTCTATTCTGCAAAGGAGCCCGGACCAATAACTTATTGCAAATAATGGAACTCTTTGGAATTTTACAACATTTTTATATATAAGCCGACTAGACTATAATAGAGCTATATTAAATTTATAACTGTACTCACAGAATTTTTACAGCTCTGCTTATCAGCCGTTCTCGGCAGAGTTTCACCAGATAATGTGACGCCTTAACATTAATATCATTCGAAATAAGCGTTGGGAAGTCGTTATACACTTATGATTAAAATAAGACTACTTCAAGATAATTTTTAACTAAATTCAAATGATTTGTAAATTCATCACATGATTTTAAACTTCAGTTTTCATTTTTAATTGTAATATTTAATTGTTTTTAAATTCTCTTCCTTAAAACAATTTCATCATAAAATAAACAATTTCACCGTTTTAAAATAAAGCAAATATATCGTTTATGACTAAATCCTTTACGCGTAAATTAATTAAATGCTTAATTTGTAAAGCCTGGTTTTAAGCTCCAGTCATTTCATGGTAGCTACAAACATTTAAACTTAAATAACTGTTTTTGCTTAACTTATCTAGTTTTGTTTAATATTACAATAATTCAAATTATTTTTAACATGGCCAAACTTTAATTCTAAATTAGTTATAAGTTTTGGAAAACCTAATTAAATCAACAAGACATTTTATTTTAAATTCGGAAGATTTGTTAATTTAAATTATCAATGTTATTGCAGGTCAACATACAATACACAATTAATGTTTGGTTTGAATATATACTACTACGTAGATAAACCAAATAAGAATAATTTGTTAAATTAACATTATTAAGTGCATATTTGCAAACTAAATCAGCTATTATTAAATTGCATAATGTTCAGTTCCCTTTTTGTTAAAAAGAAATGATTTTGACACCTTCACGTAGACATATACACCAACCTATACACTCAAACATATACATATCGTCGCTTATAATATTACAACCCCGCGAACATGCATTTTCGCTACTTTACGTTTGTGGTGATTCGCGGTGTCAAAAATCGACAATGACAACATTCGCGGTGATACAATTTTTGAAAGTATATATAAGTATAAACGACCAATAACATCCTAATAAAGCGGCCTTTTATTTGCCGCTTTTTTAGGATGTTATTGGTCGAAAAGACGTAGAATTTATTTCTTTATCCGGTAAATTTAAAAAAAGCGTAACGTTAAAAATGCATATTCGAGGTGTTGTTAATATAAGCGACGATATATTATTATAGATATAGATACATGTGTATATAATAACATTGTAACAAGGACTTATTTGTTATTCGTACATTATAGACAAGCACGATTTGAAATTGTCATTAATGCTAAAATGCCAAAAATATTTAAAAAAATATATACATATTACACATACGAATAACAAAAATAACAGAAAACCTTTATTACTTACTGTTTACGAGAATATAATAAAAACGTAGGGGTTCATCAATATTAGACAATAGAACTATCGATATAACGATTGACATTATCGCCTCTGTGGGTTAGCGGTCCGATTTTGGAAATGACTTCATGAGGTCCCGTGTATAATCCTATGGTCGGACAACAATAGGAAATCTGTTTCAAGTTTCATATAAAATAACGTTGTCCCGAAGGATATGCCTGTTGGCAACAAGTATGCCACCTATCACATTGCGGGACTCAGTGTCTTCGGCTAGTCGAGGGTGCCCTTGTATCCCTTACTTCCTACTTCTTCAGGGATAAGGGATGCTTGCTTTTTTCAACTATCGATACTATAGATTCAACTATCGGTATATAATTTTAAACAAATCCTTTATCGCGACACTACACTAACGCTTCTCAGTTGGATTTCAGTCTCTAGGCAGTGTAATATCCCTGGTTGAGGAGATCTTCCCTCTTCCTTTCTTGCGCTTTAAGAGCAATCTGCGCTAAATTTTCCACTGTGATATTCATGAAAAAATTTTGGGAATATATTTCTAAATTCAGATAAGCTTCCTTTAATTTACATTTATATCCTTACTCAGTATCGTCAGGTTGGTAACGCAACATTAGCACATTTAGTGTTTAGCACAGCAAGCGTGTATTTTTTTAAATTTAGCAATAATATGTCAAACTGCAATGAACTCTTGTTCATGCAGGAAAATCTAGAAGCTAAATCTAGCTAGTAGTGCATCATGAAATCCATGATTATTATGTTTCTTGGAAAATTTGTCATAATGATAAGCCGTCGTACGAGTATCAAAGTTTTTTTATGATAATAGAAGGCAAAGAAGCAGACGCATTTCCTGATGGTAAGATATTCACGTCACCTAGAGACACCAAAGGTAGTAATGGTTTTTGCATATGACGTTATGGCGGCAGGAATATGTAGGGCGGTTATACCAATCCAGGCGAGTTGCTGCGAACCTCTACCATCGCCGCCATAACGTCATGACGTGTTCCGGTTCGGAGAGTAAGGTAAGTTAACTTACTTTTGCTCGAGGCCTAAAATCCCGGCCTTTGGTTGGCAACGCACCATTACCACCTTTGGTGTCTCTAGGCGGCGTAATTTCTTGCCATCAGGAAATCCGTCTGCTTGTTTGCCTTCCAATGTTATAAAAAAAAACTGCCGGCAGAAAGATAGATGACCTATTCTGCAAAAAAGTCCGAACAAACAAGGGAAATATTGAAAGTTGCGTGAATGATAATGTTGACAAAAAATATTGTCGACTGCACAAAACATACATACAAACACAATCTAAATTCATAAAAAACCCGAAAATTTCTGTAGTACATTCAATAGATAATAAAGTCTATTAATATTAAATCAAAAGCCGCTTCCAACAGTATCATGACTACATAGTATTTCCAATTTTTCAGGAGAACTATTTAATGTTTCATTTTGCCCTTTTTAATTAGTGTTAGTAATGATGTTAATAAAACTATAAAACTTGGCCAACAACTGCTTTTTTCTTCTAAATCTCTTAGATCACAAAACAAAACATAATTGACCGCCTCGTTGGCCGAGCGGCTAGCGTACACGCCTAACTACGCCGACCAACCGCAAGGCTCGGGTTCGATTCCCGACGGGGGTAGGCATTTGTATAATGAACATTTAGATGTCTGCATTTCCGGGTCTGGGTGTTTATTAAATTTATTCTTGTATCTAAGTATTTCTATGTATTAGAATCGTTGACTAACACCCATAACACAAGCATATAATTTGGTTAGTTTGGGGTTAGATTCAATTTGTGTGACATGTCCAGAGATATGTATTTATTTATTTACTATACGTAATTAAAAATAGAAAAGATTAAATAAAAATAGATCCAAATTCGCAGATGTGGTACTATTTGTTGCAGCTGTCGTAAGTCACACCGTCTAGAGACACCAAAAGTGGTAACGGAAATGTCCGGGATTTAATGCCTCGGGCAAAAGTAAGTTTACCAGATACCGTCACGAAACCGAAACACGTCAACGGCAAGCACAGACGTAATAGCGGCAAGGATAGGTAAGGCGAAGGTTCCAATCTGGGCGAATCGCTGCTAAACTCTTTTACCTCGTCAAATATCACGATGCTTTTGATGGTAAGCCTATGGTCGCCAATTACGAGCTGCCTGGCAGTAAGGCACATACTAGATGGTCTATTCTGTAAGTACGGGGAAAATATGCGATATCTGTTCATTGGTTTAAAGGTGGTGTCAAAATGATTTTAATTTTATTTTAAATCTTTTATTACGTTAAAATTATTTTCTTTCAGTTAATCAGAGTCATGTTAACAAGACATTGCATAGTTCTTACGCTCGTTGTTAAAAATATCTATATCCACAGATTTTTTTAAAAGCACATGTGAACTTCTACGATATTAAAGTGTCATTTAGAAAAGTTCAAATATCATTGTATACATATATCATTGTATAATACACCTACTGCCAAAGATAAAAAATAAGATTGTTATTCATTTTAATGATGTTGGAAGGCAAACAAGCAGACGGATTTCTAAACGAAATAAGACACCAAAGATAGTAATGGTGTGTTGCCAACCTTAGGCAGATAGGCCTTATGTTAGGCGTTGAGCAGAGAAAAGTTAGGTCACCGGCTACATCAACGGCAAGCGATGTCATGGCGGCAGGAATAGGTAAGACCGTGATGCCAATCCAGATGAATCGCTGCAAAACTCTACCACCTAGCAAATTAATTGTATCTATCATAGATTAGTCACAATGTTATTATTAGATAAAGTTTCGGAAATTCGAATCACATTTCTGTTATCTGACATCGATTCTGAGTCGATAAAAATGTCAATAAATTTGTCATTGGTTTTAATCTCTTAGAACAACATGACTTGTAATTTTTTGGTACCTACCTAATACAATTTTATTAAAGATAAAAGATGAGAAAGTGATCTATTTCACCAGCGATCAGACTAATAATTATAAAGAGCCGAGAACTGCACAACAATAAAAAAAAAACAAATTATAATTATTAAAATCTTCACGATCTGGCGCCAAAGCCAATACGTGTATAGTAATACTTTTTAAACTATGCACTTCAGCTATATTCGTCAAGCTTCGGAAATCCGAATGTATTTTAAATATATCTTATATAGAGTTGTTATTACATTTTTTTTATGATATTGGAAGGCAAACAAGCAGACGGTTTTCCTGGTCGTAAGAAATTTACGTCGCCTAGAGACACCAAAGGTGGTAATGGTGCGTTGCCATCCTGAGGCGTGGATGTTAGGCCCCGAGCAAAAGTAAGTTTACCGGCTATCTAACCCTCCGAACCGGAACACGTCATGACGTTATGGCGGCAGAAATAAGTAAGGCGGTGGTACCAATCCGGGCGAGTCGCTGCTAAACTCTACCACCTAGTTAATCATTAATAGTTAATCGTTTCGCTTAAATTCAGCTAAGGTAAGCCAATTTAAAAATAAAAGTATAAAATGTAAAACGAGTAAAAAGTGTAATGTAAAAGCACATAATTTAAATAGTTGTACTATATATCCCGATTTAGATCTTCCGTCACAAACGCTGCCTGAAACGGTTAGGCAAAAGTCAAGCTCTGTGATATTTTATTAAAGCGATGCCACAAAAAAATATCTACTATTTATTTATAATTCTTTCTTTAAAATTTGTATAAATTTAACTGAAGCAAGTGCTAAAAGAAAAATACACCGAAATAAACGAAAATTATGGCCGATGTAAATGTAAATTTTATCTGTAACGATGACCTCATTTAGTAGTTATTCAGAACTGTATATCAATAGGACATAACCAACCGGTAAAAGAAAGGTATTTGAATAAGTAGCCCAAATTGTTAGAGCATTCGTCGACTTGAGACAAAAAAGGTTTAAATCGACGAGCGCGAAATTAGAAGATATTTGTACAAATTGGAATTTAAATGAAAAATGAATTTTATCTTATCCCTAAGTATTTAATTTTATAAAAGCGAAGGGCATTTGTGTGTCCTTTAACGCGGCAATCTGTTTCAGTAATCTATGTTGCGGTTTAATTATTCTGAGTGGAGATAGCGAGGAGATGGGAGAGTGACATAGGTTATTTTTTGTTCCAATGTCTAAATGAGTTCCCGTGGGAGTTAAAAATTGTGTAATGAACAGATGTAGCCGCAGTCAACTTGATGCTTAATCGAAATACTGAATGCAACAGCCTGATCCCTTGTGCGCTCTCGATATCCTCTGGTTCCTACTGTGATGTATTTTAACTAGTAATTATATAGAACGAAATAAGCATCATGGTCGCCTATTGTGGTGTAGTGTTCCGGTGTTAGACTTGTCTTCATGAGATCCCAATTTCGATGTCCTAGTTAAATAACATTTTTTTACCCGTTACCCGGGATCGGTTATGTGTCCCATGAACGTTCAGTTTGCCACCTATCACATTAAGGAACTAATTGTTTTCAGCTATTCGTGGGTGCCTCTTATTACCTCTTCGGGATATAGACGTGAATATTCTTGCTTTTTTAACTATCGATACAGGGTACAGTTCGATCAAATCCATCATCGCGATATTACACTTTCTTTGCCCTTTGACTTACCTATGTATTTAACTACGAACGCTTTTCAGTTGAACATCAGTCTTCAGAAAGTACATATTTCTGGCTTAGGAGATCTTCCCTGCCGTAATCAGGGCAGGGAAGATACAATCAGAAAAGTACAATTTTCCTTTGTGCTACGAAGCACGGGCGTGATTATTTATTTAAACTTTGTTGTACACAAACAAAAAAATGTATGTATAAAAGGCGAACTTAATGCTAAATGCATTCTCTCCCAGCTAAGCCTTAGATGAACAGAGATCAAATGTGTAGGTACCAAATAAACAAAAACCGACAGTAAACAAATAAAATTTAAATGTACATACAAATAAAATGATTCAGTTTTATTTTTTTATGATATCGGAAGGCAAACAAGCAGACGGATTTCCTGATGGAAAGAAATTCACGTCGCCTAGAGACACCAAAGGTGGTAATGGTGGGTTGCAAATTTGAGGCCGGGATGTTAGGCCTCGAGCAAAAGTAAGTTTACCGTCTACCTTACCCTCCGACCGGATTACGTCATGACGTTATGGCGGCAGGAATAGGTAAGCCGGTGGTACCAATCCGGGTGAGTCACTGCGCAATTCTATCACCTAGAATAACAAAAAATAATAATAAATAGTAATATATAACTAGGATACTATATAAATTATGAATACATAATGATAGATACAATAAATAAACATTATGTCACAAGTGCGTCATTGCTATGACGTCGATATTTACAAACTCCAATTTTCAGTGGTAAACACAGGAAAATCCTAACATCCATAAATAAATTTATCAAACATAGAAAAACCTAAAGTTTGACAGACACTGAATGTTTTGTTACCTACTCAAATAATACGCCATTTTCAAACATGAAAATATTGACTGTTTTAATAAACACTTAAGATGTTTGTGGCAATTATTAGTGTTCACTATTGTCTCGTTCCGGTCTAAGAGGTAGAGTAGCATTCTTATTGTCATGATGGTATGTATTTATTTTATCAGAATATCCATCTTCTAATGTGTATTGTGTAGAGTGTAGGTACTGACAACTTTACTCTCCCAACTAAGCCTTTACCATGACTTGGTATGATAGATTACTTTCGGTTAGCAACGCGTTGAAATCAGTGACACTTTTGGTCTAAGAACGTGAAAGAAAGAAAGATAGAAAAAAAACATTTATTTGCAGAATATTTGTGTAACTAGATGTTACAAAAGTATTTGATTATATCAATATATTCTACCATATTTTGGTGTACAAATATTTTAATATTTATTAACAAATATTATTTAATTGCATACACCTTAAATTTAAGTCAATTATTTATATTTATAAATGGTTTAATTATTTATTACCAAACATTTTAAAACTAATTAAATTAAACCTTGTCTACGGTAAACTACTTGTTTTACTTAGTTGCCAGTAGAGGCGCTGAACCTTTGCCATGAGTTGGTATAGATTACAATCGGTAAGTTACGTGTTGAAATCTATGACACTCTCGTTCTAAAAACGTGTTTCTCTTAGTTACCAATAGAGGCGATGTTCAAAGTTTCCATACAAATAATTTACAGACGGTAGCGAGTATAGTAAACTTGACAAGTCCTAAACTCATGGCAAGGGTTCTGGAACTTGACAGTCACGGGTATTGACATTATGACAGGCATGATATGACACAAATTAAAGCTAGTCATCGCAGAAATCGACTACCCAGTGACAAAACAACCCACGCTTACTTCTTACTAACTGCTTGATAGGAAAGAGATTGGGCTTATCTGAAGGAGTGTCGCGGCCATTAAAGGAAAAATATACGAGTGGGTAAATGAAATCGATGTTGAAATGACATGAATTCTTGATTAATTAGGTCACACAAGCACGTTAATGCAGACTCCATGCTCGGGTAGTGCCGGATCCGTTCGAGTGGACGCAACGTTCACTTATGTCAATAATGCGTAAAACCTAACATCGATAGGTATATACAATCATAACGGTTTTTACCGTAGAGATAGAGAAACAACTTGCCGACGAAAGATGCCTACGAAAATAGCTATTTATTTTCTAGTAGTGTGTGTGTTATTTGTTATTTTCCATATATATTTCTTCATATTGTGGCTACATAAGAATCTCTTCTAGGCAAAATGTTACCCCGTGTTGATCCGGGCTCCTTTGCAGATTAAACTTACCGTTACTTACACTGTGACATCTGACTAGGTGGTAGAGTTTCGCAGCGACTCACCCGGATTAGTACCACCGCCTTACCTATTGACGACAGGCCATAACGTCATGACGTGTTCCGGTTTGGAGAGTAAGGTAGCCGGTAAACTTACTTTTGCTCGAGGCCTAGCATCCCGGCCTCAGGTTGGCAACGCACCATTGCCACATTTGGTGTGTCTAGGCGGCGGGAATTTCTTGCCGTTAGGAAATCCGTCTGCTTGTTTTCCTTCTAATATCATAAAAAAAAAAATTAGAATCTATACATTACAAAATCTAATTAAGTACTACAACGTTTTCAAGACGATTTTTGATTTTTATTACTATATCAGTACTATATGTGGCAAGTTTTGTCTGCTTTTATAAAAATAATAATATGTTGCGAATGTCGGTTAAGCTAACCAATTCAAACAAGCGAGTCCAATCAAAAGCATTTTAATGTAAAATCTTGCCAAGACAAAATCGTATGGGAGTAGAGTAGAGATACATCGTTTATAGTAAGAAGCTCATCTCTACATGACATGACATCTAGTAAAGTTTTTCACAGTACCATATGATCTCGTCTTTGCAACTTTTTATATGAAAATGTTATAATAGTATTCAATTTCTTTTTTGCAAGTTGTTTATGACAATACTACTACCCTATATAAATTTTCTGGGTGAAAGAAAGTTATGTAAGTGTTCATCGTAGTAGAAGTAGTTAAAAAGCTGACGAAAAGCTTTAAGAAGATGTTGTTAAATAGCGCTATTTCGACTCGCTTTACTCATCTAGGCGAAGACACATTATTTATTTTTGATACATATCATGATTTTAGACTTAACTAGCTGTTACCCGCGGCTTTGCTTGCGTGGCAGTTTATATATTTACTAATTGTAGCCCATTATTTAGAACTTTAATACAAAATGTCAACCCCTATTTCATCCCACAAGGGGTGAAATAGGCTTAGGTAAGCTTAAATACGTATCTCATACGTATCTACTTAATTTTAATAAGTAGCCCAAAAATAAACTTTCATATTCCTAACTTTCAAAGTGACGTAATTATTCCATACAAAGTAAAACGAAGTATTCCATACAAGATTTTAACCCCTATGTCACCCCCTTAGGGATAGAATTTCCAAAATTCCGTCTAAGATGGTGTTTACTTAATAAAATGACCTTACTCACCAAATTATATGGCTGTAACTCAGTTTTTGCTCAGCGAAGATGAATCAGTCAGTTAGGACATGTTATTTCATATGTAAAGATTTGATCGATTTGTCTAATATACGAGAGGTATTAAATATAATAAATAAGTTTGGATTGTTACAAAAAGTGACCAGCCTAAAAGTAGATTGTTTTGTCAATTGGGTTGCCACATTATGAGATTTTAATTCAGAAACTTGTGGATATTTTAATAAGTTACATCTCCAATAATTTTAGCGTTGAACCTGCAGTGTTGTTCTGTAACACACTTTTAAATAATTAATTACCTTTTAGTTTTATTGACATTATTTAACTTTAGCAAACTTCACAAGTTTTCAGTTAATTTATACGTTGGGTGTAAATAACGAGGCAGAAGTAATTTCTTAATAATTACCAGCAAGTAGAAACTTGGCGAGTTGTGGATAGAAATCGAGACTTCAAAGAAATTAATGAGTGTTAGAAACTCGGGACGTGCCGCTACCAACTTGATCCGTTCCGACGTTAGACGGGGCCAAGCGCGGCTATGAAGAAATTTTCAGCTAATTACTTTTCTACGGGTTGTATGAAATAAAATGGTTTCGGTTGGCAATATCGATGTTGAACTTTATTTAACATTATTGTATGTTCATCGCTGACATAAATGTAACTTTATTAAATTGTATTCCCTATTTTAGGGAAAAACCACAACCTGGTCTAACTCATATATTTTTTTAACTACCTTCATCTTTTGTTTATATTATTGTCATACATTAGGATGCTGTTGAGCCAGGATTTTTTATGTATTTGTTATGTGTTTTTTGCAAAGTTTGATGTAAGGTATTTTTAAAGGCTGTAATAGTATTTTAACTACCGCATATGCTTGTCAAAAATGATTATAATTAATTGTTGACGTATTTCAAGTGTAACGATGTTGTTCCTACGAAATAAAGACGACGAATTGAATTGAATCGAATTGAATTGAATTAACAAAAGTGTAAGTACAAAAAGGGCAAGCTTTACTAAAGTTAGGTACAGTTTTTTATTAAATGTTTTGAATTGATTACATTTAACAAAGAGTATTTCATGTGCATGTTATTTAATTTAGTGATTTTATTAATTTTTGCAACATCTTGTGCTCGTGCTGCACTTCTTAAAAAACTAAAAAAAGTTTGTATAATTATAAGTATATAATTGTAAATGTGTAAATTTTGGTTCCAGATTCCAAAGAAGAATAGAGGCATAATGCTTTCTTCTCAGCATCTCGTAAAATGCCAAAGTTGGTTTGTCAGTAACGTGTCTATAAATAAGTTTGCTGCAACTTGTTAAGCCTTTCCTTCCCACATTCTTGTGCGTAAATGCCGCTAGTACTTCCAGGTTCAACTTGGTATTATAAGCTTTATCATAATTTAATCAAACTACATTTAAAGTTTTAGTCTTTCTCTACACTTTGCTTATTAAATATACAGGTTTTTCATTTAATATTTTAAGAAAATTTTGGCTACACTACTATATGTACAAAAATTATAACAGCTTGCATAAAACATTAAAATAAATACGACTATTTACTATTACGAAACCCGGAAAAGTTTGACTATTTTGCAAACAACTAGAGATAAATAATAATGTGATAATGATTTGAAACAGCAAAATGTATACTACTACTATTTAAATTATGCACTTCGGATTTATTCGTCAAGCTTCGGAAATCCGAATGTATTTTAAAGATATCTGTATATAGTGGTCTTATTACATAATTAATAATTTCGCTTAAATTTAGATTAGGTCAGCCAATTTAAAATAAAAGTATTAAAAGTAAAAAGTGTAAAGACGAAGCGCATTATTTAAATAGTAGCGCTATAGCTGTTCGGTAAAAGGAAAAAAAATAACAATTATTGTTTGAATTGCAAATATATAATAGTATCATCGTTATCAAAACGATATTGTTACAATAAGTAATACTTTAATCCCTAATTTTAAACCATATTTATTGGTTTATCCTAATCAGGATTTTGAAGTTGTAAATGGCGCGTGAAAAACACAAAGCTGATAAGATTTCATACATTTTCGTTTTTAAAACTGATTTACTGTCTCCTCATATATGTGTATATGTAATGTTAAAAACAGTACTAGCGGATTACTAAAATTAAGTTACAAATATATTCAACGAATCTGATAACATGTTTTTTTGTTTATAAATAAATGTATGTGATTCGCCAGTATTGTGTTTAAAGCTCACCTTGATTCCAATTTCCAATATTGCACGAATCGAGTTTCAACAGTAACCATACTGATTTTACGAACTCCTGTTCTCTACTCCCATACTAATGTTATAAAATATGCAAAGTATGTCCGTCTGTCTGTTACGCTTTCATAGCTAAAAGACTGGACTAAATTTGATGAAATTTGATACGCATAGACATGACGACCCTAGTTCAAACACTGGCTATTTTTAATGACTACGATGGGGCATGTAAAATTGTTAAAAAATCGATTTAATTCTCGCCTTAGCAACTGTATAATAAAAATACAAATTGAAAATTAAGTTGTATTTTTAGTTTCCTTTGTTTTACTTTCTTAGTCCGAGCCCTTATCTGACTTCCTGCCTGGTAGCGCGTAAAAAGGCGAGCATAATCTTACCGTCACTAACATCGTGACATCTGACATGGTGGTAGAGATTGGCACCACCGCGGCGTGGTTTTGGTGTTGGTGTTTGGTGTCTCTAGGCGGTGTGAATGTACCACCATTAAGAAAAACGTTTTTTACTGCTTTCCAATAGTATAAAAAAGTTACGTTATGTTATGTTATTATTACGTCCTAACGTTAAACCGATTTTAATAAGTTTCAGTGTAGAAAAACATTAAAACTTAAGTAAGGAAATGACAATTTTATCCTGATATTTCTGCGGGTTTTCGCAGATGAACTTTAATGTGGGGACAAGTACTGTCGTGAGTAGATTAAGTGAAATTCTGCATAAGCTACGTATGCAAAATAAAACTTTAATGTCAATTAACTAAGATTGATTGATCATGATTAAGATTGATTAACTTTGAGGTTGTACGTTAAAACCGGTTGCTGACAGTAAACATGGCCCAGATATCGCGGGAAACTACCGGCGTATAATAATTTTATTTATTAGGATTAGTATTGTTACCGCAGAATTCCTTTAATCTATTGGTGAAAACCACATTTCAATCGTTTTTAAGTTTATCGCGAACATACAGACATATAAATAACAAAATAACTTTATTTTATAACTACCTTCCGGCCGCGACTCCGTACGCGCGGATGTCGGTTTTCGCTTGATAAAACTGAAAAATTATAGATAAAATACCTTAAATATATAATACCTTAATATACAGTATAGATAAAATAAAGTGAAAAACAATGTGGTTTAAAATGTTGGTGTGAAGTATAGTAGAATATAGGTAAGTATTTATTTAAACAACTTTTAAACACACGTATTCCATAAATAAATAAATTTCATTTCATTTCAAAGATAGCAACAACTAGACGAGTCTCTTGATGGTAGAAGACGACTATCAGAATTTACGTGTATTACGTGTATATACGTACTATAAAATAATTTAAAACATCCTTCTTTTTTAGATATAAGTGATCGTATAGAAAAAAAAGGCATTGAATTGACTAACGAATAACCTAGCATGCGAGGCGGTGGTTGATATCTTAATATACCGATATATATCTTATGTATATAAATTACGTGTCACGTTGTTTGTCCGCGATGGCCTTCTAAACTTCCAAACCAATTCCAATCTTTGCACACGGAGTGCAGTTTGACCTAACTTTAAAGGTAAGATAGCTAACATCTCAATTTATCGCTAGCGAAGCTGCGGGTAACAGCTAGTTAATATATTTATTTTGTTAATCATCGCCTTTGTGGTCTAGCGGTTCAGTTGTTGGACTTGACTGCATGAGGTCCCGGGTTCGAATCCCGGGTCGGGCACCAAAAAAAATTTCCAATAATCCAATTTTCTAATAAAGAATTGTTGCGTGGTATTGGAAATGTGCGCGGTTGGCGATAGGCTTGTCACCTATCACATTGTGGGACTTAGTGTCTTTGGCTAGTCGTCGGTGCCCTGGTTGTGCCTCTGCCTACCTCTTTGGGGATATGGGCGTGAAGATGCTTTTAATCATCGTTCAAACGTAATTTAATGACTGTGGTAAAACTGACATCAAAATCTGTATCGTAATGGACGTTTTACAGATTTTAGATGCAAATAAAACTGAAAATACGTTAGATAAAGACTACTAAGACATTAGTAAATATAATATTTTATCGAGAAATGATCCGTAATTCGGTGATCCGCAAGAGAACGAGAGTAACCGACATAGTTCAGAGAGTTAGCAGGTTGAAGTGGCAATGGGCAGGCCACATTGCTCGCAGAACCGACAACCGCTGGGGAAGAAAGGTTCTCGAGTGGCGGCCACGCACCGGAGGACGTAGTATTAGACGACTTCCCACCCGGTAGACTGATGACCTGGTCAAAGTCGCGGGGAGTCGCTGGATACAAGCGGCTGGTGACCGTGACTTGTGGAACCCTTGGGAGGAGGCCTATGTTCAGCAGTGAACGTCCTCCGGCTGTTTATCTTTGACTCGAATTAGGTACAGAAAAGTTAAGGCGCCCCAATGTTTATATACCTTTAATCTCAACGAGTCTATGTTGCTTGAGCGACTATTATCATTCTATTTTTTTATCAACGTCAAATTCAATATTTTTATTGCAAATAAGACAATAAGGTAGATTACTTATCATTTTTGAGTCATCATAAAATTAGCCATATTTGGCAAGCAAAATTAGAATTTTGCGACTAAATCTATTTACATATTTATGTACTAGCATGATGTGACTTTTGTAATTAAAATAAATGTTAAAATTTCACTGGTTATGTTAAAAAATAAAAAAATATTATGTTTAAAAATGTGTACTTAGTAGAATAGTAATAACAATTATTTTATCAGATTATCAAAATTTCGTGTATCAAATTTTAATAACAGGCAAATATTATGTCAAAACGTTAACAGAAAATTACTTGGACTTTTCTTCATCTTCGGATTTAATTTTAAAGTAGTTTTTTTATGATATTGGAAGGCAAACAATCAGACGAATTTCCTGATGGTAAGAAATTCTCGCCGTCTAGAAACACCAAAGTTGGTGATGGTGCGTTGCCAACCTGAGGCCGGGATATAAGGCCTCAAAAATAAGTTTACCGGCTACCTTACCCGCCGAACCGGAACATATCTTGAAATTACGGTGGCTGCAATAGGTAAGGCGGTGGTACCAATCCGAGTGAGTATGTACGAAACTCTGACACTTAGTAGGATGTCACGGTGTTAGTGACGGTAATCCTATGCTCGCCTTTTACGAGCTGCCTGGCAGGAAGGCAGATGGTCTATTCTGCAAACGAATCCGGACCAACACGCGGAAAATATTATTTCTAATACTGGCTTTCCTCTGCAATAGTCATACTAATATTTTAGTGTGACATAAGTAAAATATAAATTATGATTTTCAAGTTCAATTTGATATTTAAGTTAAAGTAAGTTAATCTCAAAAGATAGACACAAATCACTACAAACTTTCTTTTAAAAAATAAATACTTCCCCATACATCGGTTTGTTATAAAGGAGTTTGGTACTATTTTCTGTGAAAGTTCCCGCCGGGCTTAATCTTTACATTTCAAGAAATTTAAAGAGAAACCTAACTAATTATGCATCTAACTTTTAACAAGATTTTAATAATAGGCAAATATTATGTCCAAAGGTTAACAGCAAATTCGGGTTTAATTTTTAAAGTAGTTTATTCCTGCTAGTGGCCTTCCTCTGAAGTAGTCATATTACTATTTTAGTGTGATATATAAGGAAAATATAAATAATGATTTTCAAGTTCAATATCAAATATGGAAAATGTGCGAGTATGAACCGGTTGTTTGTATCCAAGTTAATTACGATGGCGTAATTATTTGCGGTATTGCCTTATCGGCAACGGCCTATGACGGTAGCGGTTTAACCTAGGACTATTTGAACAGTAAATGCTCTAAGTATGACGATCAATGGGACTTAATTGGTGCTCTCGATAGCTAAATATAGTTTACGCATCCATTAATATCATAGTAGTTGGATAAACTTATAATTAAATTTTAATAAAATATGTAATGTATACAAACTGTAAACTAATTTTGGATATAGTTTAACAATCTTATTACAGCCATTATTAATAATCTATCTAAGATAAGATTTATCTAATTAGTCCGAACGTCAACTTGTGACGTTTTAACTAACGTTACGAAACAACATATCGTAGTACTATTTAAATTATGCGCTTTGGCAAGCTTCGTAAATTCGAATGTAGAGTTGTTATTACATAATTAATCATTAAGCTTAAATGTAGATTAGGTCAGCCAATATAAAAATAAAAGTATAAAGTGTAAAAAGTGTAAAGACGAAGTTTAAGTAGTAGTACTATACCTCCATTATTATAAAACGAATGTCGAGCCTGAATAACAGAGTTATTACCGTAATAGTAAATCCTAGCATGTAGTCAACGATAAATGCTCTTTGCAGAGATCAATATAGACCTTTTATTGGTAATTAATACTGATAGTGTTGAGATTTCGATAACTAACATGTACTTGTATAATTACGTAATGGTTTTACATTAATGTATGATACGTACTTGATGTTTATATTTAGATGTGGGTAAACCTGGTACAAATAGGTATGTCAAGTTGGTGGTATAATACCTAGTATAACTAAGGTGACCTTTTCTTTTGGCTTTAAAACAGGACGTGATTTTTTATTAATGAGCAGATTTATTGAATGTCCGTAATGCAAGATAATGTAAATATTTTTAATTATTCGAGTAAATTAAAAAAAATGATTTCTTTTTAAACGGGTTGGCTGGAAGCAATTTCTTTCATAATAAATAAGCTCTACCTTTGAACTTTCGTTTAAATCATTTTTAAGTTTTTCTGTAAGCATTTAAGTTTTTCATGTTACCACACTTTGTCTCTATAACTCAATATCACTTTTATGCATGTTATTTAAGTTCCTTCCCCGACGACGCCCATATCCCCGATGAGTTTGGTAGAGGCAAAACCAAAGCACCCACGACTAGCCGAAGGCACTAAGTCCCACAATGTGATAGGTGTCAAGCCTATCGTCAACTGGGCAAATATTCAATCCCGGGCAACATTACTTTATTAAAAAGTTGGTAAAAAAATCCTTTTTGTTGCTCAACCAGGGAATCGAACCCGGGACCTCATTAAGTCAAGTCCAACACCTGGACCACTAGACTACAGAGGCGATGTCTAGTTGTTGTAGTTGATACACTGCAAATAATAAACGTATTTATTTATCTATCGTACGTATTACCTTCGGTGTACGTAGAGGCGGCCGCACACATAGCGACACATCTGCGCTGCAATTATAGTTTCTATTATATTACATATAACGACACTTGTGCTATTTAGAAAAAAAACAGGATATTTTTCATCAAGGGATTATTTTCGGGGACACAGGAAAGGTTAACATAAAACAGGACGGTCCAGCTAAGAAGGGATGACTGGTCACAATAAATATAACTAGTTGTTCCTTGTTACTTTGTTTTCAGTAAAAAAACTCCTAAATTTTTTGACATCAAAAGCTATGCCCGGTCTGGTAATTTGTGATCACGTCTAGCATATTATAGTATAAGCAGAAAGACAAAAATTGCAGATATTGTGAAATGTGACCAATGTACTACCCATGTTAGCCAGGAAATTATTTTCCAAGTAATTTGACCGCCTCGTCGACCAACGGAGTACCAAAAGGGTAGCGTTAGGATTAGGTTAGGAGGGTCAGGTTCGGTTTCCATCGGGGTCATCTATTTATTTATTATTATATTTTATTTCCGGGACTTGGTGTTTATTAAATTTATTGCAGTATCTATTTAACTATCGCCTCATTAATTATCGCTATCTATTTAACTACATCTGCGAGGCTTGGGTTCGATTCCCGACGGGGGTAGGCATTTGTGTGATGAACATTTAAATGTCTGCATTTCCGGGTCTGGGTGTTCATCAAATTTATTCAATCAGAATATTTAAGTATTTCACTGTTATTACTGTATTTCACTTTAGGGTTAGATTCAATTTGTGTGACTTGTCCTGGGATATGTATTATTTATTATTATTTATTTATTATTTTCTGTGTACTAGTATTATTGTTTAGCACCCATAACACAAGTAAATTATTTGCTTACCTTAAGGTTAGATTAATTTGTCTAAAGATATTAATAATTGTACAATTTGATTGTTTTTTAGGTATGTATATTTAAAGTAGATAATTAAATATTAGACAGATTTAGATGTTAGTGGTCTAGCTAAAACGAAATATCACTCCAAAAATAAAAAAAAAATAACAGCGTAAGGTCCAGAACAGTGCATCTAATGGTGATCCTTTTCGCGTTAATTATATTACAAGAATCTTTGAAACGTGTAATAATTATCCAGTCATATTCAATTGGTTTTCTAAAATTTTACACCCATTGCAGTTATTTTTTTAAAATATATCTTTTA
>NJDD01000137.1:295111-325211 GCA_002245505.1 Calephelis nemesis
CCAAGTGGGGCTTCAACATTTTTTTAAAATATATCTTTTAACTCAAAGCTTTTAATATTAAATTTCTTTCAATTCGGTGAAGTTGCTTACCCGTGTGAACGGAACACACAGACATATCAAGTATTTGAAAAAACATATTTTGAGTTGCTTTACCCTAAAATCGAATCCGAGACCTCATGTAGTGAGTAGGTCATTAGAGCACACAGACAATCACAAGGTTCGAGAAGGAGAGCTTAGTTTGTCTTATTAAAAAACCTAAACTAAATATCCTAACGCTTAACTCGGTAATAATACTCTATGTTACAAAAACTACAAAACTTAAACCTCGAAGTTTTTTAGTCTATATTTATTAATGAAATAGAGCATGTTGATGATTTTTTGTCGCCTCTGTGGTCTAGCGGTTCAGTTAAAGTTTTTTTTTCAGTTAGACTTAACTGCATGAGGTCCCGGGTTCGATTCCCGGGTCAGGCGAAACTAAGAAAATTGGGATTTTCCAATTTTCTAATAAAGAAAATGCTGCTCGGGATTGGATATGTGCCCGGTTGGCGATAGGCTTGCCACCTGTCACATTGTGGGACTTAGTGTTTTCGGCTAATCGTGGGTGCCCTGGTTGTGCCTCTGCCTAATTCTTCGGGGATATGGGCGTGAAGATACTTTATATTTTACTTTTTCATGAATTTTTAGAATAAAGCATTCGTTGTTGAAATATTAGTATCTTACTATAATAATATTATCTTCATAATCTGAATCAGATACTGAAAAAGCCATTTCCATCTTTTTATAAGCCTGGTTATACCGGTTACGATATTTAAAAAAATTACGTAATTCGCACGCCCGTAAACTGGCTGCATGGTGGTATCTCAATGGGGTTTAGTATTACCATAATGACGTATTTGCATCAGTACGTTATCAGAGCAATGACAGTAATGGTTAACATAGGACTCGTCACAGTGTAAATATACATAGACAGTGGTGAAAAAGCCTACAAGCGTTCTAAATTGCGCGCACACGTAAGTACTCTCACCTACGAGCCACCTAAGTGAACCTAACAGGACCCTCAGTAAAGCATGTCGCGTCCAAACGAATGTTCACGTTACATGGTTTATGATTTCTGATTTCCACCTTCAGACATCGCGTCAGAGCTTAAAGTATCGTGCCCCTCATCTTGATGTGTGGCGATCTACACCTGTGCGATTCCGAAGACTTTTTTACCCTGTATAACACCTTTGTGGAATCAGTTACGGGCGGTATTCCCAAACAATTATGATTTAGAAACCCTCGAGAAAATAGCGTACTCATTCCTTATAGGTCGGCAACGCATCTGTGATACTCCTGGTGTTGCGGATGTCCATGGACGAAGGTGATTTTCTTCTTTTTTCAGGTGATCCACTTGCTCATTTGCCTCCTCTTCTATAAAAAAAAATGTGTTAACATTGTGCTGTATACGGTTGCATAAACACAGCGTCATAAAAACCAGAGCATCGGCATGAGCATCTCATCATTTTTGGAGTTAACTCCTTAAGAAACGATTTGAGTTATAAGGCTCGGTACGGAAATTTTATGAGGAGTAAAATCAAGTGTAACACGAAAAGTTCAGGTGTTACGTAGAAAGAGACAAACATATATATCTGTAGGATTGAACGTGTAAAAGAATGAGATGGAATACATAACACAGCGTATCTCATTCTCGGGAGCTCCTCCTGCGCGATACTTCGTAGTCTCCGTGCAGGAGGAGTCGCTATCTATCAAAATGACTATTTGGATCACACTTCTAATGTTTGCGATGATAATAATTTAGGAACAATTAACATAACTAAATCTGCTGTATGAGACATGTGTGCTGCAAGAGACATTTCGTAAGGAGTAAACTCCGATCGTGAGTCGTAGCTGACACACACACACTTTTTTTTAGATTGCCTACTGATTTTGAAAAATAAGGATGATTTATTAATATGAAAGGGTAGCACAGTTTCAGTATTAATTAATTTAGTTTACGGCTTTACTACTACTCGTGCAAATAAGAAATGGGATTGGAAATGGAAACGACTGTACCTGTTGCTCGCGCACTATATATTTGTATATACTATATTCTATATGTTAGCTATATCACAACAGTGTAAATATTAGTAGATATCACAGTCTGAATAAATATGCAAAATTTCAAAAATGTATGTATGTACATATGTATGGATGTTTTTGTTTGTTAATAAGTTATTACAATTCGATTGGTTAATCATGTCAGAATTCCTTTTACATTGAGTAAAAAAACAATGCCTAAAACAATACAAGTAACAACCCTATGGTTTCAATGGAGCGTAGGTATTTATCTATATATCATTACGTGAAGCAAAAATTTTGGACCCCTTTTAACGAAGATTGCACTGACGGAGGAGCATAAAATTTGGCACACTTATAGTTTATGTTTAGGAGAAGTGCAGAAAGCTAACTGGTTATATTATTTAGTTTCTATACTGTGTCATGCTTACACTGTGGATAGGGCGAGCAGTAAATGCAGGACTGTAATTGTTGATACACGTGCTGAGAATCGATAACTAATTATCTTCAGTCCACATGCATTCACGTTATAGAAACTCAATTACTTGTCATTGATGTTTATGAGCTTAGAATTTGCTATTATCCTTCTTATACCGCTTTGTAAAAAAACATCATTTTCGGATTTTTTTAGATTTTTCAGAAACGGTAAAACGTAACGAGTGAAAGAAAAAAAAGAAGAAAAGAAAGAAAATATGTTTATTTGCGGAATATGCGTTACAAAATTATTTAAGATTTTCAACATATTCTACCACATTGCGGTGTGCAAATATTTTAATATTTATAAAAGTAATTATTTAACTATGTACACAATGTTTTGATGTTCATACAAAAAATAGTTTTGTTTTTATTACAATTTGAATAATAAATTACAAACAATTTTAATGTGTCGCCTCTGTAGTCTAGCGGTCCGGGTGTTGGACTTGACTGCATGAGGTCCTGGGTTCGAATCCCGGGTCAGGCAACAAAAAAGAGAATTGGATTTTTCCAATTTTCTAAAAAAAAAAAGTTGGTCGGGATTGGAAATGTGCCCGGTTGGCGATAGGCTTGCCACCTATCACATTGTGGGACTTAATGTCTTCGGCTAGTCGTGGGTGCCTTGGTTGTGCCTCTGCCTACTTCTTCGGGGATATGGGGGTGAAGATACAATTTTAAAATATAAATAGATTTAACCCTGTCTACCGTAAACTACCAGTGAAGATCTCAGGGAGCAGATTGAATTGTGTTTGTATGTTTTGATTCTTCATAATAATAGGATATTGTATATTCAAACCCTATGTAATTTTAATGTATGTTAGTCGATTTCTTTTCGATGTGTGAATCGATTTTAAAAATTGTTTATTATTTAAAGAACATAGGTACTTTCGAGGTTACAATTTGCTATTCCCCCGTCCCCGTGTTGGTCCGGGCTTCTTGCAGAATAGACCATCTGCCTTCCTGTCAGGCAGCTCGTAAAAGGCGAGCATAGGCTTACCCTCACAAACAACGTGACATATGACTAGGTGATAGAGTTTCGCAGCGAGTCACCCGGATTGGTACCACCGCCTTACCTATTCCTGCCGCCATAACTTCATGACGTGATCCGGTTTGGAGGGTAAGGTAGCCGGTAAACTTACTTTTGCATAAGGCCTAACATCCCGGCCTCAGGTTGGCAACTCAACATTACCACCTTTGGTGTCTCTAGGCGGCGGGAATTTCTTGCCATCAGGAAATCCATCTGCTTGTTTGCCTTCCAATATATTTAAAAAAAAACCGCGAAATATTATCTAACGATAGAGCCAAGGATATCAAGAAGTATCTTAAATACTGCTGCAGTTATAGTAGTGTTTTAGATGTTTACTCCATTTAAATAACATAATTTACAATATATATGTATCATGTAACGTTGAATAGAAGAATAATTATATTTTTTTTCCAAAACCATCTTATGAAAGGTCAACGAATAAGCACACTGCTCTTCTGATATTAAGTAATAACCGTGGTTAAGCCACGGTTATGACAGATACGGTCAGATGTTACAGGTGCGTCGCTGTCATTTGACCAGGATGTTAATCCATTTTTGCAAGTCTACCTTACCCTCCGGACCAGAACACAATAGAGTCATTACGGGGCCAAAAATAGGTAAGGTGGTAGATCTTCACCCAAGGAAATTGCTGCACAAGCATTCTACTGCTGTACACGCATTTTTTAATGTGCCCTGAGACTTCAATACGTTTTAAGCCGATCCTTTTTTAACAATGACTAAAACTAATGTGTAAGTTTACCTTGCAACATGTCTCTGAGATGAAATACGAAATTACTCTCAAGAGATGTTCGGAACTAAAATAAACTTGCAACTCATCCTGCACTTTCCACAAAGCTAAGTTAAACACTTGGTAGAACACTGAAGAACTCTCATCGTATTGTTTATTTGTATATTAGTATACGTTTTTTTTTTAAATATGAAGTTCCCTAAAAATTAAACCTGTTTAGATCGATTTATCGTCCCCTGAACCCGGACAACCACGGGGAAATAAGTAATGATCCTTAACATTGGTTGGATTGGTTTCCAAGAACCTATTTACTAACAAAAACTGAATAAATTTGATTAACATATATCTATAAATGACGCGTCCCTTTATTTGTCCGCGTCAAATTTTAATCAAATTTTGCACAAGGTGTGCAGTTTCTTCAATCTTGAAAGAGGATAGTTTTCAAATTTGCGACATATTAAGACATCTTAATATGTCGCGGGTGTAGCCGTCGGTGAAAGCTAGTCTAAGATATGGACAATAAAAATTGAACAAGCTTAAGGGTTAGGTATTTTCAATTTATTTTAAATAGGCTTCTTAAAATGGCTAAACAAATCTACCCTGTCATGTGGCTTCGAGACAAACCGAAGTCACTAGCTACCACGAGATTCGCTGATCAAAAATAAAACTGCAACTCAACGGTATTTTCGCAAAGTTCAGCACGAGGTGAAACTACCAAAAGAATCTTTCACCGAGGCTTTTAGTTTTAACTTCAATTGTGTTATAACTTAGGAATTCAATTGAAATGAAATTCAATTAAAATTATTTAATATGTTATGAAATAAAATTGTTTATGAAATAAGTATAGTATGGTTTGACAAAAATATTAAGGCATATCAACATAATACTCAGATTTAAGTGTTGAACAGTTAAAATATGAATGTGCGCAAAATAAATAATGTATATTACGTATATTTTCAATTTAAAACAAAGTTGATATTCAATAAAAACTTCAAGATTTATTAAAAATAGTAATAAATAAAAATCAAGATTAACACTGTCTAACTTCAGTACATAACGCCGTTTTCAAACCCATCCAGTCAGGAGTAACAACCGTGAAACAAACTTTTCGGCAGTCATTATGTAAGTTATATTAACAACTAGCTGCTGCGGCGAATTTCGTTCCACCCATTCCGTTTGTATGGCAAAAAATTAAAATGTTGTTTTCCATTTTACCTGCAATTTTCCCAGTTTTTTTCTACATAAGAACCTTGTCCTAGTAATAACTAACACAATACAAGAAGAATTAGCCGAATCGGTTCAGTCGTTCGGAAGTTATGCGCTTACAAACACTTTTAGCGATTCATTTTTATTATATAGATTATTGCAAATATTACATTGATTTTCCTTTTTTTCATTTACACTATATCATCATGTTTATGTTTTCTAAATAAAATATTCAATTACATTTCCTTTAAAAACAAGTCAAATACCTGTGTAGCCCCCAAAGGCGGTCTTATTTTAGTCTCAATCTCTGCTAGACAACTTTTGGGTGAAATATATTAAAACTATCGATAAATATATATAGACACAACATACAGTATTAATACAACATTTTAAATAAAGTACCAATAAAATTAGGTAATAAAATATAGATTTTAAATCAAAATGCACAATCAGAAAAACACGAAGATAAGGAGATTCAGAATTTAACTTTCATATTTCTTGGGACTTGGAAGTTAAAATAATAACTTTTTAATGAACTCTTAAAAGAGCCGATAGTTTCAGCCATTTTAAATTTGTATCGGCAATGAGTTCCAGAGGCGAATGGCTTGGCATGTTAATGGTGGTAATAATAATAATGTTGTAGAGGAACGTGTAAAGGGAGGTTTGAGGTTTTATTTTATTATTTTTTTATGATATAGAAAGGCAAACAAGCAGACGGATTTCCTGATGGTAAGAAATTCACGCCGCCTAGAGACACCAAAGGTGGTAATGATGCGTTGCCAACCTGAGGCCGGGATGTTAGGCCTCGAGCAAAAGTGAGTTTACCGGCTACCTTACCCACCAAACCAGAACACGTGATGACGTTATGGCGGCAGGAATAAGTAAAGCGGTGGCACCAATCCGGGTGAGTCACTGCGAAACTCTACCACTTAGTAAATATAGCATTTGCAATCCTTCTTTTGTGTTTATATATGTAAATTGATATTAAAGTTGCAATCTCTGGTAAATTAAGTTTGCCATGCCACGTGTCGCCAAGAAGGAATACGAAATCACTCCCACGAGATGATGCTGCAGCTCAGCGGTGCATTTTCCGTGAGTTAAATGTAGCACAGGGTGGTACAACAATAAGGAATATACGTCACTCATTTCTCCGTATTTCCCAGTTCAAACTGGAAATTATTATCTGGGTTTTCATGACGCAATACATGAATTGGAAGGTAAATTGCAACTTACGCGAATACAATTCGGCGAATACGTTTGGGGAAAATAAAGATTTGTTTCTTAAGATACGATTTCACAGCAGACGCCTTATCGATATATACCTTTTTACCTACCCTGTTACGTTTATTTTTTTTGAACGACTAATGTGTTGCTAAACCCACGGTTTTTACAACTCAAGCTTTTTTTAGCTATTAGAAGCAACTTTGACCTGGGACCACTTGAGAGATTGCAACAAAATGTTGCCTTTTTTGCAATTCCATATTTGCAATTCGTAAAGGTTTTACTAAATTTTTATTAAATTTGGTTATTGGTCTAAATAACCAAATTTGAGACAAAAGGCTTTTTAAACAAGAATCCCTTACAAAAATATTAAGCATGATGCTACAAATTTCAGAACTAATTCCTACGCGAACAAAAACAAGCACTCGCTTCGTACGTCTAGCCCTAGAAGACATCAAGTCCCACAATGTAATGGATGGCAATCCGTAGTCGTATCCAATACCAGGCAATTGTGTTTTTTTTAAGAAAAATTTAAAAACACTTTTTGTACTTTTTGCCTAACCCGGAATCGAATCCGGAACCTCATGAAGTCAAGTCCAACGCTGGACCCCTAGTCCACATAATGTTTACGAGGCCGTACATTAAAATCAGTGACTGTACAACCAATCATGTGGAATTAATGTGGAATTGTTTTTAAAAAACTTGCTGTCTCGACGATCTTCTTTCCATCCGTTCAGTTTGTATGAGAAAAGCAAAGTATAGTTTCTTTTTTCATTTTTCCTGCAATTTTCCAGTTTTTTCTCTTCATAGAATCTTTTTCTGACAATAACTAACACAACAAAGAAATAATTATCCAAATCGGTTCAACAGCTCGGAAGTTATGCGCTTACCAACACATTTAGCAATTCATTTTTATATTCTAAGACTAGATTTTAATGAAACCAAATTGTGAATATATTTACATAATGTAAACTTATAATAAAATAAATATATCAAATTCGAACAACTATTCATAAAATTATGCGCGGTCTAGCGTAAAATAGAATATATTCATGTCGAAATTAGAACCTCATCTGTTTTTTTCTAATTGTAAGTATAACTCACTAGATACATGTACTTATTCCCCGTGTTGGTACCACCGCCTCACCCATTTCTGCCGCTATAACGTCAGATCTTGCCGTTGACGTGTTCCGGTTCGTAGGTTAAGATAGCCGGTACTCTTACTTTTTCTCGAGGTCTAATAACCCGGCCTCAGTTTGGCAACGCATCATTATCACTTTGTGTCATTAGGCAGCGTGAATTTCTTACCATCAGAAAATCCGTCTGCTTGTTTGCCTTCCAATATCATAAAAAACCTAATTTCTATTTTATAGAAATGTAAGTTTGGTTGGCGATAGGTTTTCCATCTGCCACATCGTGGGAATTTGTCTTAGGTGTTCTGGTACCTTTGCCTGTTCCTACGGGCATGCAGGCGTATATTCAAATACAACCGACAGACGAATTTCTTTCAGAGGTAAGAAATATTTGATGCATAAAAAAGGTTATACACTAAAGATGTATATTACGTTGCAAACCTGCAAAGATGAAAATGATGATATGAATAATTGATTATGCAAACAATAATACGTAACTCCAATTCCCTGACATCGTATCATCATGGTCGCCATGTTTTACTGCAGTTTCAGTACAAATTTATCAAACTGAATGCAACTTTTTTATCACTTTTTAGGGCTTATCAGCCAAATATTAAATATTGCATGCACTAGGGTGACGATATTTTTTTATGAAATGGAAAACTAAACAAACATACTGCTTTCATAATGTTAAGAAAAAACCCGATTTTCTGTCTTCACTTTGAGGTTATTATGATTTATTTCTTAAATATTACCGACTTCATAATTGCCATGATTAATTAGCTACCAGTAACCCACGTTTCGAGAGTAATATAATAGCAAAATTATATTTTTTTAATATTATAAAAATCTAAGGATTTAGCTGTAAGCCAAAATTCATTAAAATTAAATCAAGTAACTTCACACCCGTATCCATGAAAATATTGGCAGTGTCTCAACCAGAGCAACCACGATTAGTTAAGGTTACTTTAGTCCTACAAGAAACCTATATCTGAACAACGAAGGCATAGTAAGAGTAAATAGAGTATGCAGCTCAGATGTAATCCTTACCAGGATTACTTTCAAGGCTCTATTCCCTACCCCATTCTGTTCACCACCTACTGCGAATACATCATGCGATTGTACTTGCAACGACAGGACAGGTGATATGAGCATTGGAGGAGTAAACAATTTTCAAACACATGCCTTTGACGAATTCTTGAGTTAATCTGAAGAAGCTTATGGTCACTAGTACTGTAGCTGGGAGAGAAAGAGGTCGCAACCCAACTGATTAGTCCTAACAGGTTTGCAAGTCCTTGTCTATCTAGGTCCACGATCTACAAAAGTCGCAGAAGATCGGAGCAGCAAGAAAATCATGATGAGAGAGAAAGTGATTTGTGGAAGAGGCCACGTCACGCAGAACTGTGGAGAACGAAGCATGAAGTGGGAGAAGGATTCCCATAATGTGATAGGTGGCAATCGGGCATTCGTCCAATTCCGAGTTGCATTGGTTTCATTAGAAAAATATTGGAAAGTTCATTTTAAATCGCCCAACCCAGGAATCGGACCCGGAACATAATGTAGTCAGTTTTAACACCAGACCACTAGACCACAGACGGTATAGTCGATTTCTTTAGAAGTTGCAAGATTTCAGCTAAATGACATCAGGCACACATCTAGATTGTGTTTACAATATCATATTGACATAAGAGATAGCTAGATCAGATGAATTCAGTTGAAACAACTGTGACTTGTGTATTATATGGTTACATCATGTTTACCCAATGACACACTAAACATTTAATTTAATACTGTCAAAAGGAAATTGCCATGTCATTACAAGAAAACCTTTTCCATTTATAATTTAAAAAAAAGGAATTGTCCTTATTACTATCACTTCATGGTCACTATAAGATAACAGAATTTTCAAAACAAATTTGAACTCAATGAATATTTTTTAACATATTCACTGTATCAATGAAAACTTAAAAATTACATGCAATAGGGTGACCATTAATTTAGTTACTTGTAATAGTCACACAGTGGCAATAATTATCAGCTGTATAGTAAATATTATCATTTTTATGGGTAGCAGAGAGCTGACCAGCAACCTGCTAGAGTGAGGTTCCACCACTTTGCCTATTTCTGCTGTCATAATTTAAGAGTGTATGTCCTCTGTGGTCTAGGAGTTGGATTTGACTTCATGAGGTCCCGGGTTCAATCCCGGATCGGGCAACCAAAAAAATTTGAAAATTTGAAATTTCAATATTCTTACAAAAATGATGATATATGCACGGTTGACGATAGGCTTGCCACCTATCACATTGTGGGACCTAGAGTCTTCGGCTAGTCGTGGGTGCCCTAGATGTGCCTGTGCCCACCTCTTCGGGGATAGGGCGTAAAGATACTTTTTTAATTTAAGGGTCACATTAATGTTCGTCGACTAAAGTAGGCAATAGATCAAAGAACAGCAACGCACCTGTAACATCTAAAGTGTCTATATGCCAGTTTTGTATCTTACTAACAGCAGAATCAAGTGCATGTTCGCTATCTTATCACACAAAAATATATCAATTTGATGTGCCATAAATATTTAATTGTATTGAAAATATAGATAACGTATAGGTATCTATAGCGTCATAAGCCTAGGGTTGGATTTTCCATGTAGTTTATTGTTGTTGATTACTAATTGTTCTTCTTCTTCTTTACTAAATATGGCTTTCAATTATTTTTCACGACTTACTTTGCCAATGTCAAGTTAGTTTATTCTTTTACAGTCATTAGATACTATGTACAAAGTCATGTCAAGTCAGGGTCTTGAGTAAAGTGAGCCAATGGCTTACCAGGAATGCCAAAAACTGAAGAGGAGATGTAGAATATTGAGCAGATGTTTTGGCATTTTTTGGTGCTTGCGATAAATTTTCCACAACAAAGTTTTTTACACAATGTTTTAGCCTGTCTGCATCTATTTGTATCAGCTACTATGGTATTTGCACTGGAATATTATAGCGGTAAGCACGTAGAAGCCAAAAATAAAGCGATTCTTATTTTTTTAATTAATACGTCCCACGGAGTAAAAAGTTTTTCTTGTTTTGTAACATAATTATAATTAGCAGAATAAGATTTTTTTTATATAATATGAGGCAAACGAGAAAGTGGGTCACCTGATGAAAAGTGATCACCTCCGTCCACGGACATCCGCAACAACAGGAGTATCACAGATGCGTTGCTGACCTTTAAAGGAATGAGTACGCTCTAATCTTGAAGGTTCTTTTTCGTTTGGAATTTTTTAAACTGTTTGTATTTCGGACAGTTCATATTATTTTTATAAAGGTAGGATTTAGGTAGAATAATATCAAGTATATAAAATATTTCCACAAGCAGCCTATTAGAATGGTCTAATAATCAAAAAATTATGGTCCCTCCATCTTGACGTCAAGACGTAGGGACCAACATTTTTTGATTAAAAAACATGTTTATGATGAAGTACTAATTTTTTGAGCAAAGGTAGCAAATAGAATAATTTAGGTAGAATTTTTTGTTGCATGTCTTGTTAAAATCTAAGACTTGGCCCCTCCATCTTGACGCTCGCGAAAAACCACCCTTGGTATCTGATTCCACAAAGGTGTTCACCGAGTTTGGAGCCATCGGTGTAACTTTCATGTCACCATGACGTCTGAGCTCACTATCATCATAGTTTGATTTGCGAAATAGGGTACATAATGACAACTCATTTTTATTGACATTAGACAGCAAACGCCAGCTCTCTTGATGCGAAGAGATAGCCGTGGCGTTTAGACACCTTAAATGTTACAGATGCGTTGGTGTCCTGTTATTACAAAAAGTTTAATAGATCGGTTTGGCAGTGCACCAATAATACGGTTGGTGGTGTTCATAGGCGACATAATATATTTCTTACTATTGAAAATTAAAACTAGGAACAAGGTGAGAAATCACCTGTGATCCAATCCAGTTGTTGGACTTCATGAGGTCCCGGGTTCGATTCCTTAGTCGGGCAACAAAAAGAGAATACGGATCGATCCCAGAACCTCAAGAAGAAGAAGTCGAGTCCGACACCTAGACCACTAGACCACAAAGGCGATTTGGTGCAATTTGTACGATTTTGTTTAGTCAATGTCTACAATTGAAGTGTTGGTGAAGAAATTAGTCTAGCGTGTATTTCCTCGTTGCCAAACCTCACTAGAGAGCTTGAGTAAAGGGACTGGGCTAAGTAAGGAAACCTGACATGATTTTCTACGACGACTTACATACATACATACATACGTGTCCTCAAGCCAAGTCCCTTACGAGGTAGGCAGAGAGTATCGAGTGCCAAGCTTCACAATCCTGGCGATCCTGCGTAGCTTCTTTTACATTCATTACACTTTTCATACACACGCTTTTTTTGGAGACTCTCAACACCACCTTCGGTTATCACCAAGCGATCTGATCGTGGAATATCTACCTAGGTCTCCCCGAGTACCTACGTCCATCCACATTCGCATTGTATAGGTGCTTTGTCAATGTTTCATCTGTCATTCTTTCTATAAATGACGACTTATGACTTATTTTGAGTAACTTAAGCCAGATTTTCCTACATCGGCACCTTGATAAAAACTTAAACTTGGCTAGTGGCAGATGCTGACACCCATGTCTAAACCTAAACATTTTTTTATGATATTGGAAGGCAAACGAGCAGACGGATTTCCTGATGGTAAGAAATTCGCACCAAAGGTGGTAATGGTGCGTTGCCAACCTGAGGCCGGGATGTTAGGCCTCTAGCAAAAGTAACGTCAACGGCAAGCGCTGACAATATGACATTAAATAAGCGATGACATACAGGTAAGGCGGTGGTACCAATTCAGGCGAGTTGCTGCGAGACTCTACCACCTAGTCAGATGTCACGGTGTTAGTGACGGTGAGCCTATGTTCGCCTTTTACGAGCTGCCAGCAAGGAAGGCAGATGGTCCATTCTACAAAGGAGCCCAGACCAACACGGGAAGAATAACGTTATAGTAGTTATGCATTATCCGTATATAAATAATTTTCATTTTATTTCTTTTAATTTGAATGAAATTCCAAAGTTGCAAGAACACAATTATTATTGAAGTCAAAACTAAAAGCGCGGTAGGAGATTCTTTTGGTGGCTTTAACTTGTGCTGAATTTAGATTTGCGAAAATAACGTTGAGTTGCAGTTTTATTTTTGGTCAGCAAATCTCGTGGTAGTGACTTCGATTTCTCTTTCGGAGACACCTGACATATTTGATTAGCCAGTTTGAGAAGTCTATCTATACTTCTATATTAGTATTATAACGAAGAAATGTTTGATTTTTTGTTTGTTTGAAATGAATAGACTCCGAAATTGCTGGACCGATTTCAAAAATTATTTCACCCTTAGAATGCTTCATTATCCCTGAGTAACATAGGCTTTGTTTCATCAAAATCGGTTCAGTTGAAGACAAGTTACGCAGGCAACGCTGCGTGAAACTGCTAGTGAGTTATAATTAATAATGCATATTCGAAAATCATGATCATGAATGAAAAACTATAATTAGTAAGATGTTGATAAAATTAATTTAGGACCATTTTGGAACCATTTTCTATTTAAAAAAAATAATTACGATATAGTACCCAATGATATAGTCGGAGGCAGTTTTTGCAGATTAACTGCGCTTTTATTTATTTTTATTTAAATTTTATTTAGCACTTCCAAATTAATCTTATTTTCTCAGCAAAACATTAGATAAGTAGTAAATCAATTATTAATTATTATCGAATTTTGATTAAATTTGAATAGGACCAAAACGTCTTCCAGAAACAAAATATCAGTAATCAATCAACCATTATCAAAATTGGTTCATCCATTTAAAGTTGAGAGGCAACATACATATAAAAAACATACTATAAAATTGACAGTCTTATTCTTTTTGAAGTTTGACAATAAAAAAAGCTCCTGTACTCTTTTAGCTACTTTAAATAAGTTCATTGACCTAAACTTAATAATAATACTGTATAATCAAATCTAATTTAATATCTGCTAATACATTGCAGATTATATAACAAAATGTGATGGTTTGCTGGTACACTTCGAAGCCGAATTTTTTTGACATTTTACTCAGCTAGTTACCGCATCCGATTTACAAAATTCCAGGGATAAGAGTTTTACCCAAATCTAAGGCATTTTCAATTTAAATCAGTTAAAATAAGAATGAAAATATTACAACTAATAAATATTTATTTATTTGTTTTTCACTTTATTGCACCCAAAACCCAATAATACACAAAATACATGAGAATTAAAATTATTCGAAATTTAAAATTCATTTCATTGCTGCAGCATAAAAAACCTATAAATTAAAATGGTTGCCATTGGCCATTTCCGTGGACCAATAAAACATTTTGCTAATAACTAATATTTATAAATTTAATATAGATATCACGAAACTGTACAAAATGTTATCTAGGGGAATTTCAGTATGAGTAATACATATTTTTATGCCATTTTCCTTTTGAAAACGTCATTACAAGACGAACTTTATTATATAAAGCTGAGAGCAAAATCATAATGAACACAAGACCAGATGACTAGCATCGGAGAAGTTTAGTATTCGTAAATAATAGTAATCTTATTCATAAATAAATAAAGACAAACTAACATTCGATATCACAGATAACAATTTGTATAAAAAGCAAGGCTTATTACATACGATTTCAAAACGTACGCGATTGGCGATTGCACTTTTTAAACGGGACAGTTAAAGTTCTTCAATCATGCTTTTAATATTTTTACTGGCGGTTATTGCTTTATTAGTGATAGTGAATGATTTTATGCGAAAAAGAAGCTATAGATGGAAGAAACTTAGTGAATTTCCTGGAGATACACCTCTGCCACTTATTGGGAATGGATTGCAGCTTGGATTTGACTCTGATGGTAGGCTTTTTTATTTTCAACTATGCCCCCGCCGTTTTTGTTTATCTGCTTTATTAGTATACGCTATTGTGATTTATTATAATCAGTTAATACAGTAAGTTGATAGGTATCATATTGATAAATTATTAGTAAAGTGACTTAATTCTAAAGTTTCTAAAGTTAGCCTCTGTGGTCTAGCGGTCCGGGTGTTGGACTTGACTGCATGAGGTCTCGGGTTCGAATCCCGGGTCGGCCAACAAAAAGAAAATTGATTTTTTCCAATTTTCTAATAAAAAAAAATGTTGGTCGGGATTGGAAATGTGCCCGGTTGGCGATAGGCTTGCCACCTATCACATTGTGGGACTTAGTGTCTTCGGCTAGTCGTGGGTGCCCTGGTTGTGCCTCTGCCTACCTCTTCGGGGATATGGGCGTGAAGATACTTTTTTTTTCTAAAGTTAATTCTAATATGTGCAAATCCCCAAATGCATAAAATTAAAATTACGTTTCCATAAATATAAGCGGTGAAAAAATCTTATTTTAATGAAATAAGTTCTTAATAATTTGGTAACATTCGAATGTGAGGTTTATCTAACCTCAACTTAAGAAATACATCAGTAACGACTTTTCAAGTTCAAATCGATGTCTATGGGTATAAATGCATTAAAAAAACTAAAATCCCTTGAAGTTTTGTACAAAAAACGTTATATTTTTTATATAAAAATATGGGAGTATCAAATTTAGAAACTTACAATAATTCGGACTTCAATTAAATTTATAAGGTTTTCGAATTATTTTCCTTAGATTGTTTTGACTTAAAAAACATATGTTTACATAAACAAACAGATGTATTTACTGTAATATCGTTGCTTAATTAAGGTACATAGTTGTTACAATAAAGTTGAATATTTTGTATAAATTTTCTATTTCATATATGATAATAATATATTTTCTTAAATAAGCATCTATGTTGATTAGGGTTTGCTTCGAATAATTCCAATATAGTAAAAAAAATTTTTCACAAACTAAAAAAATATAAAAATATGTTAAGTAATATAACTAATAGCATGTTGAAATCATCAAACCTTGTCTTCGGGAAAACGTCTAGTAAGACTAAGAGGGTAAAAAATAGCCTACATCACTTTCCAGCCTCCTAATCATATCCTATTATCAGCCCTCCTTATCCTTACTTGAAAGGACAAACAAAGCACCACACTTTCGCACTTATATACTAACTAGCAACTCGCCCCGGCTTCGTACTGTTATGAAGTATTCATATAAACCTTCCTCTTCAATCACTTTATCTATTAAAAAAAACGATTATTTTAAAAATTTAAGCATACATAGGACAGAGGAAGCGACTTTGTTTTATACTATGTAGTGGTTAGTAAAAAGATTTTAAGTAAGTAAGTGTTGGGATATTGAAAATTATGAAAAAATTTTGCTAAGTATTAGCAAGAATTTTTTTTAAGTAACAAAATCCGAATACCGATAAAGAAAACAAAGGCAATTTTTAGTAAAAATGTTTTTTTCAATAATTGTACATTGCATCGAATTCATTTCAATATTTTATGAGAATTAGGTGGAATTGCAATGTATACATTTTATTTAAATGAAAGTTGTATTTTTCCACAGTACACTTATATGTAAAACTATACACTTACATTTAATTGATAAAATAAAACTAAGCTAGCCAGTTTTATTTTATTTTTTTTCATCATCATTAAATCTGTCACTAAATATAAATCACTACATAGCATTAAACAAATTTGCTTCCTCTGTCCCTTTGTATGCTTAAATCTTTCAAACTACGCAACGGATTTGGATGCGGTTTTATTTTAATAGATAAAGTGTTTAAAGAGGAAGTTTTATATGTATATTTTATACCCGTGGGAAGCTAGTAATTCTATAAACAACAAACTATACTTATATTTTATTGTTCAATATTTAATTGATTGATTTTAGTTTCAACATCAAACAAGTTTATTTATTATAACAGTAAAACATTTTCTGTTTTTATTGATACATTTTTGGAAGGTTTTGTAAATTTTAAACCTAAACTTTCAATCGTACCAAAACTTTACAAATATTTAATATCACTCCAATTATCATTTGTTGTTGAATCGTACTTTATTTACATATATACCTATTATGGATGACAGTAACTTGGTATTTCAAATAGACTTATGGCCTATATTGATAACCAATCTAAGATAAGAGATCGTGCTATTTTGGTAAGTTGTTATTCTTCAATAAATAACAAAAAAAAAAACTATCTTAGCAACAAAAATCTATCTTTATTAATATTAGCCGTTAGACAAATAAAAATATTTTGTATTTAACTGTATTAAACACAAATATGTTAATATTAGTTGGTCGCTTTTCTAACGATAAGCTAAGACTTAATTAATTGATAACACTGATTGCCATCCTAAATATTTACCGCGAAATAGATTACTGTATAAAAATTAATTTGGTGTTTTTTATTATAAAATCAATTTAAACAAATACACTAGATTGAGAGATAAACAATACATGTACGATAAGTAGTTAAATCAAAGCTAAACGGTACGTAATAATTAAATTGACGCTTATAACCGACTTAGAAAGGAGATGATGAGGAGATTATATGTTCGACTCCCATATTTACATACATACATATGTTCACGCCAAGTGAGTATCGAGTGCCAGACCTCACGATCCTGACAGACCAGTCTGGCTTCCTTCACATTTATTACCCTTTTCATACAAACACGCCGGTTTCGGAGACTCTTGTCACCATCCTTGGATAATATCCGAGTGATATGATTTATTTTTATGTAGGTACGTAAATCGATTTTGAAAACTTTTTTATTAGAAAGAGAGTACTTGCAATGTGGTCTTATTACTGGATCTAGTCTGGATCCCAGAGAAACCAATTACAATATTTAATTTTTGTTCATTTAGACGACGTGATATGGTAATCGAAGTCGGTTTTTTGCAGTTTGGCTTCGTTTAAATTAAGTTTTAATATAAGTAATGTTTAATTTAATGTAGGTGATATTTTGAATAGCAGAACATTGGATTTATAAATCGTATCTTTCACAAATTCCCAATATATTGAATGTTATAGGAAGCTGGACAGCTCTGGCGGAATGAGAACAATTGTCACTTCTTACCTACTCCCTGTCCCATAAGGAACTTGGCGTGAAGATATATGTGTGCTAAGAACATTGAAATAGCCATATACGATTTTTTCACTTCGCGGAGTGTTTAAGAAAACGATTTTTACCACCAATTTAACTTTTTCTGTCACAATAACGTTTACGATCGCCACTATCATATTCCAAAGTAAATCGTACTTGAGTAGGTAACTTAACTAACATAAAATTCCTAAAATTCTGTATATTTTTGCTCATTTTCAAAAAAAGCATGTTTACGCCTATACTCCCAAATGTACATCCAGGCACCTAAGACTAGCCGAAGACACAAAGTCCTTGAATGTGATAGGTGGCAACCCTATCGCTAACCGAAAATTTCCCACGGGTCGGTAAACACATCTTGTTGTTTTCCGACCCGTGGATTGAACCCGGCACCTCTTGGACCTCTAGACCCTCTAGACAGTGGCTTTTTGCACTTTATTAAAGGTGACTTCTTATTTGCAGAATCTGCCCATAAACTGATGGCACTGTGGAAAAAACATGGAAAAACTAATTTCCGTTTCACTGCTGGTTCAGAAGACTGGGTACTACTTTGTGAAGCTGATGATGTAGCGGTAAATATATTTTGTCATTTTTTAAAATTTAATTCAGATAATTTATTAGGCATTTCTTTATTTTTAACCATTAGAAGACAATAAAGCAGACGAATTTCCTTATGATGGGTCGAACACAAAAAATGTTCGTTGCGGGTTTCCTATCTTTAATAGGGATTGCCCCATATTACGACGATAACATAGATAGGTACCGTTAGATAAAAAGGAGGAAAGAAGTCAACTAACTATGATAGTCATAATGACACGCATATTTTATTCATACGATAGGGGAGGTGCCTTGGTTGTGCCTCTGCCTACCTCTTGGCGTGAAGATACTTTTACTAGCTAAGCCAACAGTCGTTGTCCTGTCTTAAATATTAATTAAATTTTTTTATCCTATGATCCTTGCCTTAACAAAAACTAACAAAACAAAAAGGAATAAGAATCTGTCTATCCATTCATGCATGATACGATGATCTCGGAAAATGGGGATTACATAATAATAACATACATCCTGTTATCCTATTATTACTATGTATGCGACAGTTTGAATGTTTGTTTATTACTCTTTCACGCTAAAATTGGTGAACCGATTTTAATGAAATTTGGCACACACATAGAGTGTAACTTGGATTAACACATAGAATAGATTTTTTACTCCTGTGGGACCACTAACCACGCGGGCAACACCTAGCCTATGCAAGCCTAAGTGTAACAAGCATCTGATTTGTTGACTTACCGTAATAATAGTTCAAAACATTTGTTTACAGACAATTTTGAATCACGCAACCGAACTTTCAAAACCTCTAGAAAGAAATGTTGCGATGAAACCCTTTTTTGGAAACTCCGTATCCAGTTCGGAAGGTAAGCTTCTTTTCTTTTTTTTTTCTTACTGTTAGCTCACGATTTACGCAATGTCAAGTAGAAAGGTAATCTACATTGACTGCTCTAAAATTATAATAATCAGAGACACAGTCAGGGCTCTAACGACTAGCCAAAGTCCCGAAGACACTAAGACCCACAATGTGATGGGTGGCAAACCAAACATATGCAATACCGGACAACGTTATTTTTATTAAAAAATTGAAAACATTCATTTTCTTATGTTTTTATTTGTTCCACCCGGGGATCGAATCCAGGATCTTAAGAAGTCAAGTCACGTCGGACCGCTAGACCAAAAAGACGAGATAATATTTGAAATGAAATGAAAATTATTTATTTATATGCGGAATATGTGTAGGTATTTAAAAGCTGTTACAGAATACTTATTCATACCAACATATTCTACCACATTGTGGTAACTTAACTAAATATATTGTATTTTTTTACTTTGTTATTTATATATTTAACATATAAATTCGTTTCAATGTATTTACAACTGAGTTAGCACTTATTAATTAAAGCAAACATTTTAATGATCGAGTTTTACCCTATGTACCGTACACTAACATACCGTACATATAAAAAAAGTATTCTAGAGCGAGGCATTGTTCTAGATCATATTTGACATGAGGCAACGACAAATGATTTAACAACAATTTTCCAAGTGTTTGGGAAATACAAACCAGAATAAAAACTTGTACTTCATGGTAAAGCGCAGGAGGATAGAAACCAACCTACCTTTTGAATTTACTAATGGAAATCAAACATATCATTGTTAACGGCGGCTGTTAAAACAATATGCATTTCGCGGTCAGCGGTGGTCTGTCGCCGGCAAAACAAAGCCTGCTTTATTACATTAGTTTGTGGCCGCCATTTGAAGCTTGCAGCCAAAATACTTTGTTTTACCAAAAACTAAAATATATCTAGTTTATTTACATCAAATATGGTATTTAAGCCATTACATAATAAAAATGATCGCCTCTGTGGTCTAGCGGTTCAGTTGTTGGACTTGACTGCCTGAGGTCCCAGGTTCGAAACCCGGGTCGGGCAACAGAAAGAAAATTGAGTTTTAGCAATTTTCTAAATAAAAAAAACGTTGGTCGGGATTGGATATATGCCCATCTGGCAAGCCACAATGTGATAGGCTTGCCATCTGTCACATTGTGGGACTTAGTGTCTTTGGCTAGTCGTGGGTGTCCTGGTTGTGCCTCTGCCTTCATCTTAGGGGATATGGACGTGAAGATATTTAAAAATAAAATATGTTATACCTTAATAAAATTTGGAATTATCAATTTCGTACAACTTACTTGATAATAAAATTGAAATCAGTTTCTTGCAGTTTTACTTAAACTATATAAGATTAAATTATTTATTGATACATTCAATCAAATCAACAAATAATCACTAATCAATAAACAACGGTAATGAACGGGCGAACTTTCTGGTCTTATATACCTACTAAAATTACCACCTTTTGTGTCTCTAGGCGGCGTGAATTTCTTACCATCAGGAAATCTGTCTGCTTGTATACCTTCCAATATCAAAAAAAAAAAGTCTTAAGATTACAAGTTGCCTACACGTAGATCAACAGCAGATAGATATTGAGGCTCTTGTACTTACCAGAGTTGATCGTTTGCGTAATCTTCTATCCTGAAACACGATAACGGCGAGTTCTGACATCACGAAATAAACAAACAAACCTTTCCAGTGCTTGATGATTAAACCATGTGGCATAGGTCATATTACAAAAATCGAACAACAATTAAAGGAGATTAAATAACTTAATTAATAGATTTAATTGATTTTAGGTGAAAAGTGGCGCCTGACGAGAAAACTGATGACCCCAAGCTTCCATTTCAACACGTTAGAGAAAAGAGTGGACGACGTGAACAGTTATTGCACTCAGCTCTTCAAGCACTTTGATCAGTTCGAAGGAGACAGACTTGTGGATATCTATAAATATCTGAGGCCTTATATGTTCGATATCCTATGCCGTAAGTTTTTTTTTAAATAGTATTCATATACCTATAGACCTAGATATATATTATATAGATAGATAATTTCGCATGATTATACATACAGATAACAGTCTTATAATTTATTAATAGAAGCTACACTAATTTCTGCGTAGTAAAACTACAAAATAACGACTTCGATTAAAATAAGTAAACCATCTACGTACACAAAATTAGGCATTTTCTTCGGTTTCCTTAAGACTATCATTGTCATATCTGGACTTAGTGGCAATGGGACGAGCTCGCAGTACGCTTTTTTAACTGAAGTAATATCGCCTCTGTCAAGCTAGCGTCGGACTTGAATACTCGAGGTACCGGGTTCGATGCCCGGGTCGAGGAAGAAAAAACCTAGAAAATATGACTTTTTAATTTTCTAATAAAAATAACGTTGCCCGGGATTAGATATGTGCCCGGTTGGAGATAGTGTTGCCACCTATCACATTGTGGAACTTGTGTGACAAGTGGTTTTGGCTATTCGTGGGTTTTTTTGTGCCTCTGCCTACCACTTCCGCGATATGGGCGTGAAGATACTTAAAAAATAACTTTTAAACTCGGTTCAACATTGAATGACAAGTCGATTAACATACATAAAAACATACAAGTGTCGTAAAAAACGTACAAACATACATACCTTATCTCCTTTCGAACGTCGGTTGAAAATTTCGTTCATAGATAAATTATTTCCGTCGTGGAATGTTGCCTTATATTTGACCCTTACGATTTATTTTACTTTGCCATTCACCCTTATTAAAACAGGTTAACTTTACTATATTATGGATGACTTCATATTTATGATGAATTAATAAAATATTTCTTCAATGTTTTTTTATTCTTTTTAGATAGCCTTATGGGAGTAGAATCCAAGTTACTCGACAATCCTGACAGTTCATACTTAGAAGCTAGTGGAAAGTAAGTATCTAATATTGACATAATATTATTATCACTGTGTCAGATAATCGTCTAAAATATTAATTTAAAAAAGTACTTTAATTATTTAGAAGTTTTAACATTATACCCTTATCTAAGACCACAAAATAGATAAGATTTTACAACCATCAATGCTTCTACAGTGTTATCATAATTAGTTTCGTATTTAGTCTATCTTTCTGGTTTTTACGCTTTCACAGCTAAACCGCTTAACAGATCTTGATGAAATTTGATAGGCATTTAGGCTTTTTCCCGATACATTAACCTGAGTTCAATTGGCACAAAATCAAAAACCTCCAAGAATTGTAATACAAGTTTTAAATTCATATAAAAATTAACCTGCTGTTTTTTGAAGTCGCGGGTAAACAGTCATGTTTTTTTGTAGTAGATTTTTTTTATTTTATGTATCAAATACAATACTTGTATTACAAACATAGGAGGCTGAAGAATTTCTTAAGTAACATTTCAGCCTAAGAGCTAAGTTTTCTTCCAAAACCTTTTTTTAAATAAAAATACTATTAATGCTATGCTACACTTTCTTAATACATTTTTTTCAATATCACAATCGTTTAAGGGCGAAGGTTTCTTAAAAGTCAAAATGAACATTTATGAACTTAATATTTTTAATATTGAATGTTTTATTAAATTCTTTAAATTTTATTTACAGAGTTATTCGAATAGTGACGCAAAATTATTTTTCTTATTGGAGAAGCATTCGTCCGATATTTGTTCTGACGCCAATTTACAGAGAAATGATGGAAGCTATCAGAACAATCCGAAAAACAACTACAGACGTACGTATATGTTACTAATATTGATCCATATATATAAAAATGAATCTCTGTTTCATGTCGTCATCTCATCACGCCTGAATGGATGGATTTATTTTAATAATTCTTTTTTGAAGTGAAAACTTCTTTAGCGGCGTTGCGCACTTTTTTTTTATTGGGTAAAAACTCTTAAACTAGCCTCAGGATACGTGACCTGATTCGTAAAACAAAAATTCGTAAAACGGCGCATGGCGCTTGCGCGATTGTTGATGTTGTCATGTGTATGTACGATAGCGCAATAAATGAATTTTGTATTCTATCACATAAATGATAGAAGGTTCTCATGAAGAAAAAATAGGGATAACAATGCTTTAATCCATTAATTAAAACTGTTAGTAGCTGTTAATGTAAAGCGAATTGAAGTTAGCCGGGTCGGCTAGTGTAGTAAATAAAATTTGGTTTATATGTCCACTTCTACTAAAACAAATTATTTCGTTTTATTAGTCACAATACACAATCGAAAAATTAAAATAAAAACCAGACAAAAACTTTTTGTAATACTGCAGCTTTGGATCATTTCGATTACTTTTACCAAACTATTCATTAGCTTTGAAATAAAAAATACTATCATCTAAATTGAAAAAAATACTTAAACTTCCTAGCGTAATCATGGGACTTCCCCATTGATATATTGAAGCAACCCGTTTGTATTTTTAGTATTACTATCAGTAAATACATTTGCTTGTTTGCTTTTTAATCACTACCTACATATTAAAAAGCAAAGTCCACAGGTCAATGTCTGTCTGTTCGCGACAAATTCAATAGCTACTAAACAGGTTCTCATATGTTTTTCACCAATAGATAGAGTGGCTCCCTAGGAAGGTTTAGATTTGCAGTTAGTTACGTGTCGAAAAGATTAACGCCATTTGGTAGTTTCCACCGAAAACTCTGCTCAAACCCTTTGCTTCCTTTTTTAAGTTTAACAAAAAACAATCGATGATATAGGACTTTCAAAGATAACTTACCACTAAGTTTTATTAAAGATTACTTACACAGTGGTACCTAATTGTAAAAGGTTTCAACAAATACAGTATTAACCTTGTTCAAATAAAATACATTGGTTACTTTAAAACTTTCAAGCAAAATATAAAAGCTCTTTACACTTAAATGCTTTACTTGTTATTGTTAATAAAAAATTATAATCTAAGCTAAGCAAAAATGTGCGGTACGGAGATGCGTAAAAAGCGGGGAAACCGAGCCCGCGTTTTGGTGGCTGAATACATAGTGTCATTTATACATAAACTAGCGCCCCGCCCCAGCTTCGCACGGTTTTGAAATGAACATATAAACCTTCCTCTTTAATCACTTTTATCTACAAAAAAACTGCATCGAAATCCGTTCCGTAGTTTTTAAGATTTAAGCGTACAAAGGGACATAGAGACAGAGGAGGCGACTTAGTTTTATACTATGTAGTGATACTCATATATGTTTCTTGTCCCGTAGTAAAACTCTGATTATTGTTAATAATAATTACACTCATAATATATATATTATGCTCTACTCCCCAAGCGAATCCGTTTATTGTTAATAATAATCATATCTATTATATTATTCTCCCAGAACGAAACCGGCCTGGTAACTAGTATCCCACCAAAACATAAATGTAAAAAGGAGAGCTAAGTTCAATACAAAAAAGATGCTTGGCTGTGAACTCAGCCGCAAAAAGAATGGAAATCTTAATGGGTGCTAAGTTCTTTGCAAAATCCAAATATTTATTTATAGGGACAAAATAACATTATGATCAAGTATGAAACTCTATTTCTTTGCTGTATTCGATTCCTACGTTTACACATAATTACCAAGCTGGATTCCAAATTTCATCCTTCTAGGTCATCTGGAAGTAGGTTAGGTTTAGCTACTATAGGTATGTCAGTCAGTCAGTCAGTAGGTACTAAAATTTACGACTTTTAGACCTTCATATCTTTATAACCGTTTGAGCTAGCTTTATGAAATTTGAGATTCTTGATGCCTTATGGATATAATTACACACACGTAGTTTTATGTATTTACGTTAAATCGATTTCGAGTTATAAAAGGGTGAAAAGTGGCATCAAGTGGTTCGTGTAAAATTACACTCGGCCCTGGCTAGCCAGTTCTTTGCTTGAACTTGGCTTCACACGCTGCCGCGTGTCTAGATATTACAAAAATGGGTATTTTGTACCTATATTTTCCTTCCTTAAAAATTTTCAGAATTTCTTATGACATATAAAGGACGAGTCCTACAGATAAGGATATATAAATCAAATCACATATTGCGTATTGTTATCAATGATTTTACTCATTATTTTTTCTGTTACAAAAGTAAGTTATCTCAATAATCTAAACTTATCTTTTGATGGATATCAGATGACTAACTTCGAGTTATCTGTGACATTCCATAACCGATTTGTGGAACTGATATTAAGATTTTTTGCGATAAAAATTTCGTGGTACGATGAACTACACGCGTCACAAGTTTTATCACCTGACCCTATCAGTTGCATGTTATTAATCGAATTCTATTTTGCACTTTAATTGTGCCTGATTTAAAAAGAGCACATGATAAAATTTGTAGCCATTTCCAAACTTTAATGTGATATAATATTATTCTGACTTGTAACCAATTAGAATAAGGTGTTAGAATGATTGTTTTGTTGAATAATTTACTTTGATCATTTAAATAGTATAACAAAATTGGTGGTGATTTTGCTGTGCAAATTCTAAACTAAATTTAGATGCACGCTATCTTTTTCAAATAAAACAAAAGCAAAAGAGATGGAACAATTTAGAAATGTCAAATTAATCCGGATATGTCAAATTGTGATGTTTTAACGTCTCTTTCAAACGTCTATAGCAATGAGGTGTACCGACTAATCTGAAAGCACTAAAATTGTTTTGTCTCTTTCTATTTTTTTCGTTGAAAGAAGAGAGCGACAACGTAAATAAATTTATTAAGTGCACAATAAAAATACCACCATTGTCTTCTTCGTTTACGTCCAGGCTCCCCTAATTATCACCACCTGTTACTGCTAAGCGATAAATTTTACAAACAATCCTTGATAATTTTTTTTTCTTGCAGATCATTACTAAAAGACGCGAAATTTTGAAAGCAAAACTACCTGAAATCGATAGTAATAACAATAGTAACAAATACGATGACGATGGAATCAAAACAAATAACCATTGCTTGTTGGATAAATTTCTGCTGGGACAAACTGCTGATGGTGAACCTATTCCCGACGAGATGATAAGTGACGAAGTTACTCTTGTTTGTTACACGGTAAGTGCAATTACATTAAAACTGAATAATAAATTAATATTAAGTAAAAACGAAAAGGGCGTGAAGAAAGGTGATGCTAATTTTGAATATGAAAATATACTAAGGTAAAAACTTATTTTTAAAAAAATATTTGGTATTATATGTTAAAAAAAATATTTTCAAAGACATAAAAAGAATCGTGAAAGCAAATCACTAACTTTTAAAAAATTAAAACTAAGAAATATATTTTACTCAAATGATTATTTTTACTTTTAGGGGCATTATACAACAACAATGACAATGGCGCACACTTTATATTGTTTGTCAAAATACCCAGAAATTCAGGAAAAAGTGCTAGAAGAACAACGTTATGTTTTAAATAACAATTTAAATAAGAATCCCACTAATCAGAACTTAAATGAAATGAAATATCTGGAAGCTGTAATCAAGGAGAGTATACGTGTGATACCAACAGTCACTAAAATTGGACGACAATTAAACAATGATCTTAAATTTAAAGGTAAGAATAAAATATGTTTCTTAACTTTAATGGCTGTTTATTATGAAAATCGATTAGCCGGAAATGATAGCAATCAAACAATTAATCGCAGCGACTCGTCCGGATGGTATTAGCGTCTTACCTAGTCCTGCCGCCATAACGTCCAATGCTTGCCGTTGACGTGTTTAGGTTCGGAGGATAATGTAACCGGTAAACTTATTTTTGCTCGAGGCCTAATATCCAGGTCTCAGGTTGGCAACGCATCATTACCACCTTTGGTGTCTCTAGGCGAAGTGAATTTCTTACCATCAGGAAATCCGTCTGCTTGTTTGCCTTCAATGGAAGGTTTAGTTTATGCTTACGCCTTACGATAGCTAAATAACATTCTTCAGTCGTAATTTAAATTATTTATCTCAATTTCACAATATCAGAATGCATCTACATTACCAAGATCACTAAGTTCTATATTTTTTGGCAAAACTCATTTTTTGCGTTTTTGTGATAAATAATTACTTATTTAATTTATTTAGTTACTTTTACAATTACTTTAGAATATTGTTTGATAAACTTCTTTATTTCAGATGGCCGAGTAGCCCCTGCAGGCAGTTCAGTTATAATTTTCTACGATGCGATGTATCAAAATCCAAAAATATTCCCAGAACCTGAGAAATATAATCCCGATAGATTTCTTGATACGATGCACACATTTGCTTTTGTACCGTTCAGTGCAGGACCCAGAAACTGTGTTGGTAAGCATTGGATTGTTTTATATTTCTTTTATTAACTTTCTAATCTGGTTTTAGATTCCGTCTATTGCTTTACTACAATCCTGAGTTCTGCTTTTAACCATCCACTCAGAACGCCTAGTTCCCTACTACAGCTGATTTTTTTTACATTTTTAAAATATGTGAAATGACAAAATTATCTGTTTATTTAACTTAACAAGGGAAAATTTTAGGCCTTGAATGCAATTATGTTTTTTTACTAAAAACAATGGCATATAATTCTGTACCTCAATTCAGAAATCGTTAGTTTATTTTGCAATCTCGTTCAGTTTGATTCGGCTCTGTTCTTGCAGTGTGTGCTTACTTCTGAAGGTCGATAATTATAAGCACATAGAGAGAAGAACCTTCATATCCCAATCTAGGTGGCAGATATCTATTTGATGTGACAACATATCTTCATTAGTAAATCAACCATTCTTGTCCAGTTCAAGCAAAAAAACATACCAGTATTTAGATCTAAATTTCAGAAATTTAAAAGTAAATTATTATTGTTTTAGGTTTTCGTTATGCCTGGGTGGTGATGAAATCTACACTTTCAAATTTAATACGAAGATACGAGATCCTTCCTGGTGGTCCCGGCACAGAACCTCAGTTTGCCTATAGAATAATTACAGAGTCCATAAATGGAGTGCAGCTAAGGTTAAGGAAGAGGGTACTGTAGACTAGAATAGAATAGCAAAAATGGTTTTAAAATTATTGTATTCTGTCCCTACATAAAATTTTAAAAACTGTGTTTGTGCATTGGATATTCTCTAAAAACATTGTCGATAAAAAGTTTGAGCTTTTTTAAAATAACGGAGGTATTGTATTACGTGTTTCAAAATGTATTAAATCTGTGATTTGTGGATTTTTTTAAGAGAGGCTCTGAAAACTATCCCTATTATTTTTTGAAATATCTCCAATTTACACATTCCAGTTTTTTGATTTCGTGATATTTTAGATCAAGATGAAGAAGTTATTCTTATGTAAGCTAAACTAGCTTCATGTTTGTAATTTACTATAGTATTTTCACAAAAAATATATAGACTTTAAGGTAATATAAAATGTATTTATAGTTAGTAAAGGACTAACTAGCTTGTAACTGATAGTTCGTAAATAATTTTGTAAGTGATCTCTAAAGGCATACGTGCACGATATACGAGGCTGTTGTATTTCGAAAAAATAAATTTAGCATATCAAAAACAATTAGAGATAACTACTTTAACCAGCTTTGACAAATTATAAATATTTATTATTTATTTAAAATTGATGCACTGTAGTGTCAAAGGTGGACTTAATATTACATGGCATTCTTCCCCAGTCAATCTTACTTTATTTGAAAAAAAAATAATAAAACACATTTACACCTAACTTCATGTAGAATAATAAATACATATCAACACGTATATAACAACAAAAATACCTGATATAATGTATCACAATATATTATAAACTATATATTGTAGGTATAAACATACTTATTCTACATATATTATTAAAAATATTATTCTATTAATAACATACACAAAGACTTACAAATTTCTATAAAGTTACCTAAATATAAGTGTATGTAAAAAACATTAAAAACTTTGATAAGCTAAATAAATAACTGTATACAATATAATTCATTATTACATCTGATTTGCAACCAATACAAATTATACAAATATCGTATAGCAATTTTGTGAATAGCATATTGTAATAAGAAAAATACCAACATTTATTGAAATTACTAAAAAAATATGTTAAATGTTAGGAACTTATTAATTTGTTTAATAAGAGTTTTTGCCATCATGGATTTTTATGTGCCATAATACCTCGATCAGGAATAAAACGACTCCTTCAGTGCTATAATTTAAACTTTATTCGAAATTCCGGATTGGTTACATCAATTACATTCACTGTCTTTGTCTGATAACATTTTTAAATTTTAATGCTATCGTAATTTTACCTAAATATAGAACATTTTTGTTCAGACTGTTTAATTACTGCAAAAATAAAATTAATCACAAAATAAGTTAATTTTGTTGAATGTTTTTGGTTATTTATATTTTCTTAGCATTAGGTGCTTATTTATTGTGCTTTATTTAAAACAGTATTTAATTAGATTTGTGATCTGTTATTTTTTATTTAAGAAATGTTTATTTAAACTATAAATCAAATTTAATTTTGATGGTTTTAAATTTAATAAATAAATTTCAATCATTATTCAAGATGTCGTTTTTTTTATAAAAAATTATAAATCAACAAAAAGAAATGTTTTTTACAGGTGAGTATTTTCATGGGTAACGCCTTCGACCTACGTATACATGAACCTAGGGCATTTATCATACATATAATAGCTATTCCTACATTCACCATAAAAAAAGTTTTGTTTTTGACATAGACCAAATCTCGTCAATCATCATTATTTAAAAGGAAAAGAAAAAAATATTTATTTGCGGAATATGAGTGTTACAAA
>NJDD01000137.1:325440-371903 GCA_002245505.1 Calephelis nemesis
TATAGGCGTTTCTACATATTCTACCAACTTGTGGCGTGCAAATATTTTAAAAGTTATTAATTAAATTAGTTATTTTAATTATTTACGTATTATTTAAATACAGTTTACAGTACATATTGAGTACATGATTATTTATTAATACAAACAATTTTTAGAATCTTTTATATTTATTTAATAGGAGGCGTTTGAGTAATCCCAATTTATTATGACTCTTCCTGACATCTATTGGCGAATAATAATACTATTTTTGGCGAATAATTAAAGTTACAGCAGATGGCGTTGTTAAGTAACGAAGTCAATGATTGTTTGCTTTGAGGTTAGACTAATTGAGGTTAGAATAATTTCCAAAAAACACAATTTATAAAAAAACAAAAAAAAATACCGAGCAAAGCTCGGTCATCCAGGTACTATACATTAATTTATCCCTGTCTACCGTAAGCTACAATTAATTAGTCAATGACGTTAACTACTGGACCAATGAGGTAGTCAAAAGTTAAGTGAAACGACGGTAGAATAACTCGTGATACAATTTAATAAAAAAAATCGTTGAGGTCGATGTAAATAGATTTTGTTTCAAAATGTTGTGTTAATGTTTAATTTAATTTTAAATTAATGTTTAACTTGGGAATTTTTCGCAAAAACCGCGTTATAGGAATGTTTATAGCTGAAATCGGAATCCCAACCCCTTGCTGTAACATACTATTTTTTTTTATAATAACGATAAAAAATTAAGATCATCATGTCTTTGTCCTCTCTGGTCTGGTCTGTTTATTTAAACAAACATGTAATTCAGAAGGACAAACAAAAGGTATTTTGATAGTAAAGTAATAAGCTTATGTCCATACATATAGATGTTCAAGATACGAACTAGTTACAATGGAAAAAAAGTGTTAAGGTAAAATAAAGTCAAGTAGGTATAAAAATAAAAACTTTTACAAAACATGTGTTAATTCTAGGCATTACATTTCTTAAAACTACTAAGATTTGCTTCTTTTTTTTTTAATTACCTTCCTGACTTCTACATATTCTTAGTTTTTTATCAAGCGAGCTAAATATTATTTCGCTAATCCGTCCATTGTAAAAAAATGTTCCTTTCTATCTAAAAAGTACATTATACAAATATTAATTTTTAATGCCCGTATAAGAGGTAAGCAGGAAAGTCAGGGCAATTAAATTAAGATTCAAAAACATGACGGGAACGCCGTTTAATTATAACAAAAAATATCGTTTAGCTCATATCCCCAAAGAGGAAGAAAAGGGCACAACCAGGGCACCCACGACAAGACGAGGACACTAATTAGGGACTACTTCCCTACTAGTCCTACTAGTGGGACTCACTTCTTAGGGAATGTCCTATATTTATTAAAAAATTGAAATACGTATTTCCTATGTTTTTTGTTGCCCGACCCGGTCAATTACAATAACAATCATTATGGAAGTTTTGTATCATGTGGAGCAAAAGACAAGAAAAAAGACAGGTAAACGGATTCCGGAATCCGTTTGATTCCATACAATTTTTCTGGGCAAAAGTAAACGTAGAACTGTTTCTACTAATTTACACAAAAAGTAACTGTTCTTTGTACGGAAGCCGAAAGCCAAGCTACCATAATAAAGGACGACCAATCATAATTTAAAATAATAAGAATAAAACACCTGACAAATAGAAGAATATTTTTTTATGATGTTGGAAGACAAATAAGCAGACGCTTTTTCGGATGGTAAGAAATTCACGCCGTCTAAAGACACCAAAGGTGGTAAAGGTGCGTTGCCAACCTGAGACCGGGGTGTAAGGCCTCGAGCAAACGTAAGTTTACCGGCTACCTTACCCTCCGAACCAGAACACGTCAACACCAAGCATTGACGTAATGGTGGCAGGAATAGTTAATGTAGTGGTACCTATCCGGGAGAGTCGCTGCGAAACTCTACCACCTAGTAAACACCTAGTTTCACATAACTCCAAAGTTAGCAAATTGTACGGTTTTGTTAGTCACAATACTTAATTAAATATCAGAATATTTTAAATTAATATACCCAAATCCGGAAATGCAGACGTCTACATTTTTATAATGCAAAAGCCTGCCTTTTGCGGGTATCGAATATATTTATTCCTATTCCTATAGCCTTGCGGTTGGGCGGTAGCGGTCGTTGAGTGTGATGTTTATTCATAGCATTTAACGTATGTACATGGTTTATTACTTTAGGTGTGATAGAAATAATTGTGTCGCTCTCTGTATAAGAGCCACCCTGATAAATCCCGATCAATTATTTTAAAATGCCGTACCTCCAACAAGTTGTAATATTATTTTCTAAGCTGGTCTTTGTAGTTAGAAACTACACTGGCCCGCATTTAAAATAAATAAATTCTTTTTCACAAGATATTTTAAATATGTAGAATCAAAATTCATTTCGGTACAACAGTCTGCTACATGTTCTGACACGGTCTACTTCTAGTATTCTCAGTCTACTTTCTTTCGATTCCTAACATTCTTCCTAATATTCTACTACAGAGCTCTAATTCTATAAGTCGACGGAACGTCTTACTATGACTGCTGCTTCCTGCTTGGTGTCTGCTGCTTGGGCTAGCGGGACACTTTGGCGCCTTCCCTCAGCAGCCAGAAGCAGCAGCAGAAGAGGGCGGCTGATTAGTTGCTTAACATATTATATTATAACATTGTTAGATTTCCTTGGTAATGGAAATAACAGGAATAATATTTTTGAAGTGAAAATTCTTTATCGGGGTTGGAAAAAAATGTAGTGTAACATTTTTTCGTTACGCGTCACATTTTTCCGTTACGCGCCATCATTTTCTTATCCCTACCACGATTGATTTGAAGTATACTTTCTCCAGCAGAGTAGGGATTGGCAATAAACTTTATTTAACCAATTTCTGTAAAGTTGCATATAGTAAGTTATTTTTTGAAAAATAACGTCATAAAGAAGTTTCACTTCTTCACTTCTTACGAGTGTACGCTAGTACACGCACACATTTTTTTATACAAGATGAGGCAAACGAGCAAGTGAGTCACCTGGTGGAAAGTGATCAGCGCTTCCCACGGACATCCGCAACACCGGGAGTATCACAGATGCGTTGCCGACCTCCAAGGAATGAGTACGCTCTTTTCTTGAAGATCCCTAAGTCATATTAATGTAGTTTTACTTATTAGTTAGTTTTTAAGAAACGCCACTCTAGTGTTTAATCGTTCGTTACAAAATGTACTTTCATTGTTAATTGCAGTTTAAATGGTATAGAAAATAGCACGCTAGCAGTTCATAATCATAGACCATATTCTCTAAAAATTTACGTCAATTTCCCTGTATCTGATAGCGACGAATTTGTTTTTGGAGAGTAAGGAAGCCGGTAAACTTACTTTGGATCCCGGCCTCAGGTTGGCAACGCACTATTACCAACTTTGGTGTCTCTAGGCGGCGTGTATTTCTTTCCATCAAGAAATCAGTCTGCTTGTTTGTCTTCCAATATCATAAATAAAATTCATACGCAATTTTTTTCGCCTGCAGTTATTTAGCGAGCATTCTACTTTAAAATATATCCATGCTCAAAATATTATCGAGTAGACCGAACGTTACAGATTCACGTTTCAGAGCGACGCTTGTAGTCGATCGATCACTGGCAACAATACCGGATCACTCAACCGGAATGTGCTGTTAACTCTGATTAGATTGGTAATCGAACATTGCAGCTGCCCAATACCGATTAATTTTCATACAATAGTGAACTACATTGCAAGATATATGTAAAGTTTTCTGTATGATGGGAAAAAAAATATTTGAAATGTATACTTGCGACATGTGGCGCCACCGTATGAAGTTAGATAACAAACGTCAATATTAAACAGGATTTACATCAAACAACGGCGATTTATTCATAACTAGTGGTAGCCCGTTGGTCGAAATTTGACCACAATAAATATTAATATATTGTTAATAAGAATGCCATCTTCATTTCTCAAGACCAACTACTTCGTTTCCAAACTTTTTAGTACGTCATCTGAATGATGATTGATATTAATCAATAATAATGATCTTTTATCGTTGTCATCAATATATTTGGTTGTGTTTGTCAAATGCATGGTAGTGTGGGTAATGTTTTATTTATTGATTTAATGTACTTTATAGGCAATATTATTGAAAAATATTAGCGTTCTGCACTTCTCCTACACATTAACTATAAGTGTGCCTATCTTTATGCTCCTGCATCCAGGCAATTTTCGTAAAAATTCCAAAAAGGGTCCAAAAGTAAAAGGGTCCAAAGTTTTGGCATCACGTAGCAATGTATATATAACGAACATAATAACTTTCCACAATAAACTCAACCCATGCTTGTCTTGTTCTGGTTGCGTGCGGCTTAGTATTTCAACCACAGGTAAGAGACAACTTCTCACACTTCAGCACGGAGCTTGTACTTTGTAGTGGATTAATTATTGGCAACAATACTTTAACATTCAACCGGAACTATTCGCCATTTAAAAGAAGAAGACGAAAAGAAGGTTGTCTTAAAACTGTGATTGAGTAATGTGTAAAAGTACTAGAATATTACTATTACGTGTACCCAGTGAAAATAGGGAAAAAATATCAATTATTTTTAGTTTTAGTTTAAAGAAAAACAACATTCTAAGGCCACTCTTTTAATGTTAAATGCTAAATAGATATATAAGAGCTAACTTCTCCGGTGAGACTGTAGTAGCTTCGTTGTCTAAACGACTAATAAACTTAATAATACAGACCCGTGGTACGGTTTTAAGTAATTCCCACTACCACTAACAATGTACAATTTAATTTTTCAACATCGGACAAATTGCTGCTATTGTAATATAAATGTACTTAACAATTTGAGATAAACGTTTGATTTCAATTTCAAATATTTATTTTATTTATTAAAAAGACAAAAAAGAAGTCCATATACCCGAAGTAGTAGGCAAAGGTACAACCAGGGCATCCATGACTTGTCGGGGCGGACGCCCTCAGTCGCGCCAACAAGACCCTGTTGCGACGTCCGCAGCGGGTCATCGCGACCAGGGCGATACGCGGATACCGGACGGTGTCCTGGACGGCGGCATGCGTCCTCGCGGGAGACCCGCCCTGGGAGCTCCAAGCGCGTGCTCTTGCCGACACATACCTCGCGGTATCGTCGGCTAGAGCGTGCGGCTCCCTGGCGTGGGAGGAAGTGAGGCGCATGCAGAGGCAGGCGTGGGAGACCACGTTGGAGTGGTGGAAGGAGGACCTAGCCCCACCTGTCCCTGGACAGGCGTCGGTGGAGGCTATCCGACCGGTCCTCCGAGGGTGGTTGCAGCGGCGGTTCGGGTCGCTGACGTTCCGACTTGTGCAGGTGCTTTCTGGGCATGGATGCTTCGGAAAGTATCTGCACAAGATCGCGAGACGGGAGGCGACCCCCGCCTGCCACGAGTGCGGGGCGCCAGAAGATACGGCGTCCCACACGCTGGGAGAGTGCGTCGCATTCGAACAACAGTGGCGTACACTCTCAGCGGTCGTAGGAGAGGACCTCTCGCTGCCGAGCGTTGTCAACGCTATGCTCGGTAGTGACAGGTCTTGGCAGGCGGTTGTCTCCTTTTGTGAAGAAGTCATGACGCAAAGCGGGCCCGGGAGGACGATCCCAACTCAGGCCCGCTCCGGCGCAGGCGGACCGGGGGCGCGAGAAGGCGGTTCATCCGCCTTCAAAGTGCTTCCGATGCGGGGCTGCCGGGGGGAGTCGGGGGACTTGCTCTGGCCAGCACGGCCTCGCACGCCTGGGGGGCGACTCCAATGGCCGGATTCGCTCCTCTTTCAGCGCGGGAGGAGGCCCGGTGAGGACTGGGCCGTAGCCGCGGAGCGAGATGGTGAATGCCAACGCGACCCCATCTCTCTCCTTACCGGGCGGCAGGAAGGTCATCGTGTGGTTTTTAGTCGGTTCGAGTCCGACATAACCCGCTGCTCTCCCCCGAGAGCGGTGGGTATCCGGGGGGATTTTCCACACGTAACAAAAAAAGGGCATCCATGACTAGCCACTAAGTCCCGCAGGCCACAAAGAGCTACGTATTTTCTTATACACAAAAAGAGTAATAAGTAATATACCAAAATCAAAATTATATCTATACATATAATCAATATGTAGAAGGGTCAATTCTGTACATTGAAAATATTGAAAAAATAAATAGCAGGGGGTGTTACTGGATCGATACCAAACCTGTTTTGTCTGTCTGTCTGTATGTTCAGGCATCACGTGAAAACTAACGGTACGATTTTGTTGAAACTTGGTATAATTATACTTTATTATCCTGGGCATAAAATGGGATACATTTTATCCTGAGAAAATAGGTAGATAAAAAAAAATTTCATTTATCAGTTTTACCACGCGAAGACCGACATCCGCGCGGACGGAGTCGCGGGCGAAAGCTAGTTCTGAATAAATTTTTACAACTTACTCAAAAACAGAATACAACATACAAATTAAACAAAAAAAAGATGTCAACGTTTAATAAAAAGGAGACCATTATTGCAAAATAAAAAACAAATGTAAAACAGAATACTTACTTGGTAGTATCTACAAACGAACCCATATTAAATCATATTGTCATATTATATTGTTATCGACTCGTATAAACTTTTCGATATCGATAGGTGTTCGTGATAGTGGTTTAGCTAATTCAGCCCGATCCAAGTAAGGCTATGTTTAAACATTTTCCTTACTTGAATTTCTTTTGTGTAATTACAGTGTGTGAAGCTTCATATAACTAACTAGTGTGCTATCAGTGTAGTAAAGGTACGGATCCAGAATTTAAGTGATCTTATTTAGTGCCGACAAGGCGATGTAGGCGTTCCGTATGCCTTGTTGAACGTGTGGGGAATTAATAATGTTTTCTCTGGCTTCGTCTAATTATTTGCCGGAACCGTGTGTATTTTAGTTAATTTAATTTTCGCTCTATTTTTTTATTTTAGAACGTATTATTTTACAATTTGCCAGCCCTTCTTGGGATCCTTTCGTTTTAATTTGTGTTATTTTATGAATCGTTTCTTTTGCAAACCTATTAGGCCTGTTAAAGTATTTTTTTTTAAATTACTTTTGAGGGATTGATGTACTATTTTATTCATTTGAATACTTGTGTTTTAACCGAGTTCAAAAAACGAGAAGGTTCTCAATTCGGCCCGTTTATTTTTTTATGTATGTACACCGATTTCTACGAGGTTTCTGAACCGATGCGGATGCGGTTTGATGCAGGTAGTTTCGGTTTGGTCCCATAAAATTTTTATTTAAGTAGGCGTTAATTTTTATTTTATGACCATTTTACGATGTTTGTTTTTATTAAATTAAATCATATCAGCAATAAACTAAAAAGTATTTAATAAAAATAACTACATTAATAAAAACCGACTTCAAAACTAAAAATTAAAAAATAATAAAGATGTAACATTAATTATATACTACCTATTATTTAAATGTGATATTTACTAACAGGTTTGAAGTTGGTGCAAAAGCCTTAAATTAATAATTATATTATAAGTATTAAATTGACTTAACACTGACTTCAAACCTATTTGTAAATGGCACACATAAATAGTAGTTAAATAACTTTTTAAAGTCGGTTTCTATTAATGTAGTTATTTCTATTACTTAATTAGGTGTGTACATTAAATTGCTAAATAAACATGATATAAATTTAATAAACACCTACACTCAAAACTACTCTGTAGAGTTTATGATTGTTAGCAATCAAAGCATCAAGGGTCAAACATGAATTTCGTCTATTACTTCCGTTAGGCGAGCACGCTAACTACTCGACCATCGAGTCATGAACAAAGTGCTATGTGCATGTGTGAAAATTGACTCGATGTATTTTTGAGAAATAAATAAAAAATGACTAGCGGAGCCGGAAAATCCGAATGCGCGACGCCGGATATTCGGTTATTGGAATTTGGCGTCTGTGAGCGTTACAAATACCTACGTAAAACCTTTGTACCTTTTGTTATTTTACTATAATATAAATATTCGCGTAATTATTGTTTGGGTAATCGGTATTGACTGCAAAAGTAAAATGAATTATATGGGTTCTCATTCGTTTATAATCATTATACTATGCAATGTATGATAGTTGGAGTCGATCTTTTAGAGTGACAAACATATTTTTCATGAAAGAATTTATATCTTTAATATTATATTACGAGGGTCAAACTGAATGTCCTTAGAAAATCAAAAACTAAGCATTCTAGCAAGTTATTAGTTTTATTATAACTTTTCAAAATAGCGTCCATTTACATCAATACATCGCTGCATTCGATGGAACCATTGAGAAAAGCACCTTGCCCACTCGGCCTTAGGGGTCTCTTCTACGGCGTTTTGAAACGCAGCCACTGCTTCTTTGGCGTCCATAAAATGTTTTCCTCGAAGTTTTTCTTTTATTTTCGGGAATAAATAAAAATCGCAGGGTGCGAGGTCGGGGCTATACGGCGGGTGACCCAGTAATTCCACGTCTGAGGTCGCCAAATAGTCGATCGTTTGCCTGGTGGTGTGCGACGAGGCATTGTCGTGATGAAGGAGGATCCTGCTGCGAGGTCGTTTCTCTCGAACTTTTTCCAAGACAAGTGGCAAACAATTGTTAGTGTACCACTCTGTATTAACCGTTTTCTGATCCTCTAAGACAACTGTCGCGTAATGACCTGTCTTTCCGAAGAACGAGGCCACCATCTTTTTTCCAACACTTCGACCTCTCTTCACTTTAGTTGGCAACTCTTCGGAAGGAAACACCCACGGAGCAGACTGTCTTTTGGTTTCCGGATCATAACAGTAAATCCAGCTTTCGTTACCCGTTAGTATGTCGAACACAGCATTTGAGTCACCTCCGTTAAATTTTTGGATCATTTCTCGGCACCAATCAACACGGCGGAGTTTTAGAGGCTCGGTCAAATTTTGCTGTATCCAGCGGGCACAAAGCTTCCTGACCGCTAAATGTTCATGGAGGATTTTGTGCACTTGACTCATACCTATGCCTAGACTTGTCCGAATCTGCTAATAGGTCACTCTTTTGTCAGTCTCTATCATACGCCGCACAACACTGATATTGTCTTCAGTCGTCGCTGTAGAAGGCCGTCCCTCACGCAAATCATCGGTGAGATTAGTTCGACCACGTTTGAATATATTAAACCAGTTCTAAACTGTGGCACAAGATGGGGCTTCATCGTGAAAAGCCAATTGAAGTATATCATAACTTTCTTGTTGACTTATATGACATGGAAAGTCATAAAAAATCATTGCACGAAAATTTTCTCGGCTTAAATTCATTCTGACGTGCACAGACAATTTTCAATTTGCCGCTAAATCGTAAAACAAATGACAAATGAATGAAATGTATACTCAATATTATTGGTAAAGAGTCCTATTTTCAAAATTTAAACTAATTTTTTTAATATAATGCTTTTAAGTTGCCAGTTCTAAAAACTTTCAGTTTGGCCCTCGTATAATTTAAGTAACTTTTTTTATATTATAATTTAAGTTATGTTTTGTGGTCAAAATAAGATATAAGACAAGATATGGTGGGCTAAAATAATTTGTGAAAAAAGCTATTATTTTTATAGAAAAATCAGGCCACCAGGCAACCTGCAAATGTTGGTAGTTTAAGGTATATATGATTAAATTTATTGACATTTTAATATAGTTAAAAATTAAAATAATTGATCAAAGATAACATACAACAGAATAAAAAAAATGTTTTGCATAAACAACTTTATATTTAAACAAAATAAAAGGTAAAACTGTTAGTTTTACTTTTTTACAAATGTGTTTCTCACATAAAAATTTGATAAATATGGAAAATTATTGATTTTGCGATCTGCGAGCATGAAAGTTAGCTTTATGCAGCCGTCTCCTTACAGTTTCATCACTCACAAGCAACTGGTGCTCTGACTGGATCCTCTGAACCAACTGCAGGGCCATCATAACATTAATTGGTTTTCTTCTGTTAATCGGTTAAACTTAAAAAAATCGGTCTTGTCGCTTAACAGTTATGCGCTTCCCGCCTGGATGTCTATCAGACACTTCACAAGTAGCGCGGTAGCGTGTCCATAACGTAGATGTCACGTTTTGTCTTTTCCCAATCTCTTCAGATATACTTGAGTTGTTGAGTAGCCCCAGCTTGGAGCATGCCTACTGCCCTTAGCATTTCTTCTCTAGTTAATTGGCCCCGCTGCACGATGCACGCAATAGAAAATAAATAAAATGAAATAAAACTTAAATCTGACTCAAAAATATCCCAAAAGTAGTAGTAGATAAACTAAACTTTCGGACATCGCTACCATTATGCCACGTAAATCTTCTGTTCTTTTTAAATTCAAATTTAGAATCGTCAGATAAGGTTTACAAAATATTCTTTAATCAAAAGATTTTAATTTGGCCAGTAACTTTTAAGTTTAAGACTTTATTTAAAATCTCCCTAAACGGTGTTAATGTGTGTATACTCAAAAATATAATTTCACAAAATACACTCGGTCATTATATCCAAATAACTTTTGTGAAATCATAAAAAAGTTCAAGTCCACATATCACAGATAGCAGGGTCGCCTTTCTTATAGCTATTTACCTTACATTACAACAGTTGCAAACCGACACTGTTGGAACATAGTTTTAAGTTATATGAGTCGCGTGACAGTATGACTAACCTATCGTATGACAACGGACCATCCGTCTTTGTTTTCATATCTTTTCTTTATCATAAAAGTAACACCGTAAGCTTTAGATAATATACTGTATTAATGTTAAAAATTGCGCGAAGTTATTTATGGTTTTTAATAATAAATAAACATAAATTAAAAACGTTTTACCAAATCTATCAAACTGATGTAGTTACAGAGGAGGAAAAATGTTACATGAGCTGAATACATAATAATATATTCTTACAATCTAGGTTCGCTCGAGAAAAACAATGTTTAGACTCGCTTTGCATAATTCTGTGCTTATCACAACGTTATTGTAAGGAAGCGAGAAAGATCCGAGAAAGAGTGGGATTGAAAGAAAGTGTTGGTGTTAAAATGCAAAAGGGCATGCTCCGCTGGTTCGGTCATGTGGAAAGAATGACAGATGAAAGATTGACAAAGCAGATATACAATGCGAATGTGGATGGATGTAGGTACCCGGGGAGACCAAGGCTGACATTTCACGATCATATCAATTGGATATTATCCGAGGGTGGTGTCAAGAGTCTCCGAAACCAGCGTATTTGTATGAAAAGGGTAATAAATGTTAAGGAAGCAAGACAGGATTGTCAGGATCGTGAGGTCTGGCACTCGACTCCTACCCCGTAAGGGACTTGGCGTGAAGATATGTATGTATGCATGTAAAAACAATGTCTGACAAGTGTAATGTATAAATACAATTAAAATATAACTCTACATATATAACATGTAGGAGAAAATACAATTTACTTTATGAATTAAAACTCATGTGTTGTATTTTTTTAAGAAATAATAAATTTATTTGAAAGTAATAAATTATTGAACTTATATTGTAATAAAAATTTGTTATTTAACAATACCTTGTAAACCTAGTCGTGCGTAAAAACCTTAATCCTTTAAATGTTGAATTATTAACGAAAGTTCGTAAAATCTATCTAAACCAGTACATACCATCGTACCATATAGTAACCCATTGTGGTACGAATTACAAACCAGTTTTAGAATGGTTTGTACCTTGTATCGCTTATATTATTTTATCCCAGAAGTGAGATTATGCCAGAATCATAAACAACCTAATACAATCATAAAATTAAAAAAAAAACAATTAACCCTGGTAACATTCAATACCCAAAAAAAAAAGATCAGAAACTAAATTATACCTCCTTAATTTTCATATATCCTGAAGTACCTACCAAAAACTCGATTTTTATAACCATGTTATCAAAAAAGAATAAATAAATAGTAATTTAAAAGACTAGTAGAGACTCTTTCACATCTAGGTAAACTTAAAGTAGAAAATATCCTACCACAAATTAAAATCAAAATATGTAAAATTAATATTGTTTTTGGATCACTCATTTTTAACCGACTCCAAAAAGGAAGACGGAACGTATGTCTTTTTTAGTCGGCCAATAGCCACCCGATTTTGATGTTTGATTTTAAGAAAGGTAGGTCATGATTCCATGGTCTTATATTAATTTTATCATATTCCATCTAGTGATTTTTCACGACCTCATCAACTCCAAAACTTTTAGTAGAACGTTGATGAAATGTATGTGGGACCATTTCGGAAATTGTTCGAGTCGGTTTTAGCAGTTTGTCTACGCTCAATAATTTTATTTTACTTTACATTACTTGTTTTATTAGTATCTTCACGCCCATATAGGTGGGCAGAGGTTAAAACAGGGCACTAACGACTAGCCGGAGACATTAAGTCCAACAATATGATAGGTGGCAAGCCTATCGCCAACTGGGCACTTCCAATCTTGGGTAACGTTATTTTTAATAGAAAATTGAAAATACACATTGCCTATTTTTTTGTTGTTGTCGAACCCTTTAACTCAAAAAGTCAAATCCGACGCCTCAGCGCTAGACCACAGAAGCTGCTTTTTTATAAAAGAAAAAAAGCAGCATCATGGTAAAAAACACTCATCTGCATCGCTTACAGACACAATGGAATATGTAACTAGAGCATCGCTATACCATTGCCAGAAGAAAAACTTCGTATGCTTGTCCAACAGCTACCCTTTTTCCCAACACGAAACACGACTATCACGAGCACTGATGCCTAAAACCAATCACATATCAAACACCAAGGTGATAAACTGTAGTTTAACTACATATCAATATGCTGAACTGTAGGTTAAACAATGATACTCACTGAACTAAATTTTCATTCTACATATCACTACATAGTATAAAACAAAGTCGCGTTCTTTGTCCTATGTCCCTTTGTATGCTTAAATGTTTAAAATTACAGATCGGATTTTGATGCGGTATTTTTTAATAGATAAAATGTTTAAAAAGGAAGGTTTTTTTGTATAATTCATACCAGTGCGAACCCGGTGCGCGCCGCTAATAACTTAAAAAGCATAATTTTGACGCTTACTGCTTCAATCTTCATGTTTATTTGTACGTTTAGCATTGAGAGGATCAAAACATAGCCAGCCATTTAGAAACTCTTAAGTCAACAATGAAATTGGTTTCCCGAACGGGCCGGTCGCCCAGCTGCATCAAACTTTAATAATAGAAAGAGTTCGATGGCAAAACTTCCACTTTAAAGACGTCAGCTTACAAACTCTCAGACTTTTTAATGTCATTATTTGTTATGTAACAATATTATATTCATTTGTGTTCATTCCTTGTATTTTATTTTAAACTAACTTCCGCCAGCGACTCCGTCCGCGCGAATGGCGGTCTTCGCGTGATAAAACTTAAAAAATTAAGATTTTTTTCTACGTTTTTTTTTCAGGAAATAAGTATCCTATTTTATGCCCAGAATAATAAGGTATAATTATACCAAGTTTCATCGAAATCGAACCATTTGTTTTCACATGATGCCTTAACATACAGACAGACAGGCAAAAATTTTTATTCACAAATTTGGGTTTGATATCGATCCAGTAACACCCCCTGCTATTTCTCTGCTATTTCAGAATTGACCCTTCTACAGATTTATTATATGTATAGATATAAAACAACTCGCCCGCTTCAGTACATTTCCCTCTTCCAGCCGCCCTAAAGAGACCTTTTTGCATGCACCCCTTTCATCTTTTCATATAGCTAAGTTTATATATTATAATTCTTGTGTTCGTGTGTTTGTCACTGAACTCTTTTTAGACGACTGGATCGATTTCGATGAAACTTTTTGTGTGTGTTCGAGAATTCGAGAATGGTTTAGATTCACAATTTGGTCTCCTAGATAATGTTTTTCTAGTTATTTTTTTTATAATAGGTATTTGTTGATTTTGGAATGTTCTGACAGACTGCGCTACTGTCGAAGCAATGATGTCAAGCGATAAGAAGTTTGCTGGGTCAGATAGTCCTACATAAAAGAAAGTATATAAATTACATCCTGAGTGTAGTAAAACTAGAAATGTCTCGGACGCCGATGTTTAATCAATTACCTTTAAGCTGCACATTTCATTATTTTTTTCTGCTCTTGGGATGTAATAAGATATATTACGTTAAAAAAAATAACACCAACTAAACTATTCCTACGTTGTTAAAAAGAAAGTCTCATCTGATTTTTTTCTTATTTTCCGGCCCTCAGAATATAATATTACTCTTGACATTGAAGACATTAATCTAATGCTCTATGTTTTATGCTTTGGATACCCAAGTCAGTTAAATAAATTGCTTTTTCATATTATTAACTAGTTGATTCCACAACTTCGTCTGTGTAGAATTTAACAAAAAGTTATTTAGTTAATTTATAAAAAGTTCCAAGTTACTTCTTACTACATCAGTGATCTGTCAGTTAAAGTTTCGTCCACATCGGTCGAATCTTTTCAGAGTTTAGCCGGAACAAACAGTTTGACACAGACAGGAAAACACCATTGTTTGTATAAGTCAGTGACAACCGTGAACTACAGACACCATATTTGTTACAGACTGGGACTCTTCAAATATCAGTTCCTTTTTTTAACCTTATCAACATAGAGCAACATCATTTGTAAGCATTTAATCTATTAATATAGGTATCTCAAGCCGGATACTATATACTATTGGTTTTGGTATAATCAATCGGTTCGTTACGAAACCGAACCTAGTTCCTCTGTCGCATCGACCTTGGAAAGCGTTTCATGCATAGACTGAACACAGTTTAGCTTCTGCTTGTGCCAGTCATCTATTGATCAATACTGTAGACATTTTTTGACTCATGTTACTTTCTTGAGGAATCAGTTGCTAGCAGCAGCATTGTTAAAGCAATGGGCGAATGCGATCACTTACCATCATGTTACCCGTTTCGTTGCCTACCTCCTAATCTTTTATAATAAAGGACATGTGGCACTCAGAGACTGCCGCGGTAAAGTTTTTGCATAAACAGGATTGAGTCACTAGATTGCGGAACAAACATGGGGATTACGCATTGGCAGTAACGCCTTTACAACCAATGCCACATTAAAAGTTCTGCTATTCATCGATAGATGGCAAAACTAAAAAGTATCACCGCTGAATGGGGGTGTTAGGTTATTTTCGTTATGGAATTTCTCGATTCGGTCTCCATCTTCAAGGCCCGCGGAAGAGGCTATGCAGTAGCTTGAAAAATCGTCGCAGTACTCTGCCAACTACTCGATATCACGTATTTACAAAACCTACTAGTTATTACCCATTTAAGACTTACAGTTATATTAACAAATACGGAGCCAAAAAGAGGAAAATCGCTGTTCAATTGATACAAAAGCATTCGATATATACCTGAATTCCCACTGCAATTTGGATGCATGTACGAAGTATAAGATATAAGTAACGTCGATAGGAATGGAGCAGTCCATTTGAAGCACAATTTTGTAAAACAAAACAGTATCGACGCGACGATCGCTCACACCGCTGGACCGATTCATTGCGTCTGTTGTTTCGTATTTCGTTCGTCAGCGAACTAAAATTGAAAAAGCTTTGATTGGCTGCAGTCAGTACCGAAACAAATCGGCCGGTTATACCGTTCCCAGGGGATTTCAAAGGCACGTCCAAGTCACTTGCAATATTAACCATTTGACGCTTCGGTTTATTGCGTTTTCGTTCTCGAATCTACAATTTACGATGCTGTTTATAATTGTTATAGAGAGTGGGAGATAATCGATTTTTAAAGCATATAAAATCTTTAACGATTATTATTCAAGTAAAAACTTGTTCAGTGGCGTTGTGCATTTTTTGTGATGGTATAAAATGTTAAGTAATATAAATTTTTGTTCTCCAACAAAAAATCAACTAAATAAAAGTGTTGTATTACCATATAAATGGTAGTAGTAGTACACTTTTCCCCGTGGTAGTCGGGGCTCTTTCGCAGAATAGGTCATCTGCCTTCCTGCCTGCCTTATCGCCACTAACATCGTGACATCTGACAAGGTGGAGAATTACGCAGCGACTCGTCCGGATTGGTACCACCATCTTACCTTATTCCTGCCGTAACGTCAGAGCTTGCCGTTGACGTGTTCTTGTTGGAGGATAAGGTAACCGGTAAGCACCATTACCACATTTGGTGTCTCTAGGTAGCGTGAGTTTCTAACCATCCGTCTACTTGTTTGCCTTTCAATATCATAAATAAAACTTTTATCTTGACAGTTAAAGCAATTCGAGCAAAATTATGCTTTAAACATTCCAAGATATCAAAAATAAACGTTTTGCTGGTACTAAACTAAGCTAAGAAATAAATGTTACAGAATCCAGTAACATTTATTTCTTAGCTAATATCTTAAAAACAGGTTTACCAAATAGTATATAATGTCTCAAGTATCCCTGATAGTAAATATCTAAAAATATTAAAATACACTTTACTTCAAAATACAATATTACAAACACAACATCTAAAAATAACATTTATAAAATTTTCTATTTTCCTTAAGCTAGAATATTCTCTATCTCGGAATAGCTAATGAGCCAGAACTTATTTCTATGATCTCTGCAGCAACACTTTACAGTTTAAACTCCACGTAATTGTTTTTTGTTTGTTATGTAACAAAAAAATGTTTCGTTTTGTATCTTTAAATGTACATAACTACCTATATACTTACTTATTGCACACTGTTACCCCGTTATTACTAAACACAGACTAAAGTACTTTAAGGCTCAGACTAGTATTATCATATATTATAGTCTTTATTACACTATGACATAGACAGTAATATCTACTTAAATTTTTGTTTATTATTAAGACATTTAATGATGCCTACTGTTGAGGTTCGGTTTCTCTTTCCGGCAAAAATAGTCCATAACATTTATTATGAAATTGACATAACCTGAACTGACTAACTAGGCGACAGGAATAGGCAAAGCCCTTACCAATTGCTGCCGCCATAACGTCAGCATTTGCCGTTAACGTGTTCCAGTCCGGAGGATAAGGTAGCTGGTATATTTACTTTTGATCGAGGCCTAACATCCCGGCCTCAGATTGGCAGCGCACCATTACCACCTTTGGTGTCTCTAGGCGGCCTGTATTTCTTACCATAAGGAAATCCGTCCGCATGTTTGCCTTCCAATATCATAAAAAAAACCAGTTACTGATGAAATCAGTATTAGTCAACTACATACAGAAATGAATAAAAATCGAAATAAAAAATACCAAGATCAGTAATTACTGTACTTAACGTAATAGCCTGTCCCTTTTCAAGGATTTAACTCAAGCCTGAATGATGATAGGTGATGTGGCCCAATGAGATGGTCAATTAAACTTGTCTTGCTTGTTTACAAACAAATATTTTACTCGATTATAATTAAAGCAACAAGTTACAACCAATGTGTGTATATATTACAGGGTTTGAGTGTTTGCTGTAGTATATCATAATTTAAATATTCCTAGCTTCAAGTTTTCTGAAAAACCGTAAAACTTACCAAACTTTAACAGTAATTTAATAATAACAAAAAAAAAACAATTTGCACTCCGAGAGTGCCAGCAGAAGTGTAAACTTGTATATTAACGTTGTACATTTTTTGTTCTTTGAAATGGTTAGGGAATAATTTTGCACGAAATGCTTTAATTATCAGTATGAAAGTACTGTCATTTATGTGGTAAAATACAATATTCATTTATTGAGCTATCGTACACAAACATGACAACACGAACATTCGCGCAAGCGCTCTGCGCCGTCTAATTTGAGCAAGTGCCCTGAGCAGTCTTTCGAATTTTGTCTTACGAAGCACGTGTCCTGACGCGAGTTTAAAAATTTTTACCCATTCTAAAAAAGTGCGCAACGCCGCTAAAGAAGCTTTCGATTCAAAAATGTAGCTTTAATCAAATGTTAAAAACCCCAATTTCAATAAACTCCCAAAGATTTAATAAGAACACCATTTAAGAGTTCTCACAATAGTTTTCGTTGCGGTGAAAACGTCTGAAAGCAAAGTTGAGAGCTTTGAAAAAAGTTGGATATTGACAATAAAATTGAATTAGCTGCCGAGCGCAGGCTTCTAGGTCTGTCGGTAATCCTATTGCGGTTCCGACCCGCGCCAGTTGTTCCTAAAAGTTGGGATGCGCGTTACCAACGAATGCTGCTAACGCCTCGGGACTTACTGTATTGGTAACGGCTTTGTACTGCTACGTGAGGACGAGTTCTTTTTGAAATAGATAACATTTTTAGATGGATTTTTTCCCATGTCTGTGTTAGGGTTGAGCTTGGATGACGGTATCGATATGAAAACCAAATTTCGATGTCGAATGCTGTTTATGTTGGGTTCTTTTCATGGTAGTTTATTTATATTTTAGTACTGAAAGTTGAACTAGCACATGCATTTAATAGTGACAAAAAACTCCGTCTAAAGACACCAAAGATGTTAATCGCTAACAATCTTAGACTGGGATGGTAAAAATTTTCAGTAAATCAGTTTACCTACTAACCCAGCAATCCACCGGAACAAGATAACAACGAGTAATGACGTTATAGTGGCAAGGGAAAGGAAGCTGGTTGTAACAATCTAGTCATCGCAAACTTTACTAAATTTTGTTACGAGTATTTATGGTATTAGTAACAAATAAACCAATGCCAGACTTCTTGTCTCTTACAGTTGCTGTTGTAATAAGCTGTTGCATTCCCATAAACTGCAAACTGCGGCATTGTAAATGATAAATGTATAAAATGTAAATAAATGACATTAATAAATATTCCGGAGCACATTTTACAACTTGATCTAACTCTAAAGCAAACAAATTTTAAGCTTGTATTATGGATATTAAAAAACTTTACTAAGACATGGAGTCATAAATAAATGTCATTATAAATTTATTTTCAGCCAAACCCGGGAAACAGACTAATGTGACAGATGCCTGCCCTTACCGGGAATTTAACCTTGGCTTCGTGATTGGTCGGTAGATTTTTATATATCTCAAAGATGTACGCTAACTCCTAGGCCAATTAGCCGGTTTAATAAACTTTAAGTCTGTGCAAGAGTGATTTCTGTATATTGGAAATATTTAAGAAATGATGTAGGCGACTGAAAACAGGCAGCAGAACACATTTTCATCATTTTTACAATGTTTGTCTGTCTGGATCGCGCCCGCGATTCACGCCAAAACTACTGAACCACCCGTAACAAAATTTGACAGATAGGTGTCTTATGTGCCGAGGAAGATTATAGAAAAAAAAGTATCTACACGCTCATTTCCCCGAAGAGGTAGGCAGAGGCACAACCAAGTCACCCACGACTAGCCGAATACACTAAGTCCCACAATGTGATAGGTGGCAAGCCTACCGCCAACCGGGCACATAATATACAATCCCGAGAAACATTTTTTTTTACTTAGAAAATTGGAAATACCACATTTCCTTCTCGTTGTCCGACCCCGGATTCGAATCCGGGACCTCATGAAGTCAAGCTCAAGACTTGGACCGTTAGACCAATTATTAATTTCCGTATCTAATACACCAAATGTTATTTTATAATTAAACAATTGCTACATCGATGTTAGCGCTGTTTCAGACGTATGTTTCAATTCACGTAAAATATACAGATACAGATGCGAAAAATAAACCAATGGGAACATTAGCTACTGATAAAAGTACGGTTTGTATAGAGGGCGCTTTGCTGCTGAATTAAAATTCGCTTTTACAGACTTACCGCTAGTTCGCTTTTCTCCGAGTCAAACTATCCCTGAATTCCATGTATCTACGTACGTTCTGCGGCTCGGAAGCCATTCCTTTAAATTGCTAACGATTCTGAGAGTCAGATTATTGGAAAATTGCTTCTAGAAACTACAAGCTGAAAAAATCAAGCAAGTTTAAAGTGCAGGATTTTCAACGAATAATTAATCGGAGTCTTTTGCGATCTTTATTTTACTTAGTGTTTTAAAGTTGAACACGGTTTCTACATAATTTAAATAATTATTACCTTGACCTCAGTCCGGGCTATAGATACTGAACTAACAGTTATCCAGGGTTTTGTATTTGCCACGGGTGCTTTTTGGAACATCAAGTCTAAATAATTATTTGTTATCTAATTACTGAAATAACTGTCTTGTAAACTTCGGAGACGGTGTCATTTATGTTTTCTTACACAATAATTGTTTCAGTATAAATATGTTTTTCAAAGTTATGTCATAGTAAAATGGTACAATTTGCGCAACCAATCGGAAGAAATAAGAAATATCTAGTAAAATGAAAGTATACAAGACACTTTTAGTAATCATAAATTTATATTCAAGCGCAGTGAAACTGCAACAACCGTCTCCAAGTGTTGCATTATTACAACGTCAAGATTTGAACATTATTAGTATTTCTAGAAGTTTTTGATTTATAAGTACATTCATAAATTTTCATTTATGTTGACGAGTTCATCTATGATAAACGAAAATTCATATGTAAGCGAAAAATGTATGCATTATTAAATGCGACTCAAAAATAATTGCGGAAAATAATAAAATTAATAGAGACCGTCTCTGAATGATGACTTATCTTTCTAAAAAATAAGCATCAAAATTGGTCAGATATTGACCGAATCAACAAACAATATATAATAACAATATTTATTTATTGCTCACTCTCACATATTCTACAAATATTTTTAAAGTTGTAGTACAAGTCTAGTTTGACACTTTTGTGAGAGTGTGGTGCCTATTTTAGGTAAAAATATACCTGAGTTACAGGTCACCAGTGCCCCACCGTGTTAACTTACCTATTACAATAACTTAGCCTAAAAGTACATAAGAAATAAAGTTTTATGTGTGTGTATGTGCGTGTGTGTGTTTCTGTGTTAGCGTATGTTCAAATCGTACAGCGTAAGATTGTAATAAAAACTAAGAAGGAACGAAAATATCTAAAATAATTTCTATTAAATAATAGAAAGTTTACTTATTAAATACCTATCAAACCTCGAAAGTACTGATTTGCGGTTGCTAATTATTAATTTTCATCGCGTATCTAATTCCTGTTCAAAAACTATAAAAACTAATTATATTCTTGCTAAGCCTTTCAGAAGTAGGTGAACGTAACTCGAAAATTTTTGACAACTAAATGGCCGCGTATTCTTAAAATCTCAGAATTATAATATATATATTAGAACAGGGTTTCTCATACTTTCGGCTCCACGTACCCCTGTTAAAGTTTCCAGGTGACAGCGAACCCCCTTAATTAACTAATTAAAGCCCCAAAGAAAACAATAAAATTGACTGTTAAGGAAAATAATGTTTTTATTTCAATAAAAGGTAACAATAAAGTGCCAAAAGAAATATATTTTTACTACTATTAATGTGATGGGTGTGCTTGTTTCTTGTTACAAATGGAGTCAAACTTAGGAGTAATTTCATCACGCCTCCATTACGTAAATCTTATCGCGTACCCCCTGCCGTCGAATGGCGTACCCCTAGGGGTTCGCGTACCCCCCTTTGCGAAACCCTGTATTAGAATATATAAATAAATATCCCTGGACAAATCACACGAATTGAATTGAATGAAATTGAATTGTGTTATGGGTGTTAGTCAACGATTCTAATACATAGAAATACTTAAATAGATACCAGAATATATTTAATAAACACCCAGACCCGGAAATGCAGACATCTAAATGTTCATCACACAAATGCCTGCCCCCGTATATATATTAATTAGTTACTTTTTACAAAAATCTCGAAATTTAAAAACGATATCTGTTATCTTAGGTTGATTGGTGCAGCTTCATATAATATAAAATGACAAAAACAGTATACCTAACTTACCCTTAAACTAATTTTAAACACAAAAAAGTTGAAAGGAAATAGTTTGGAGTTCGTCTTGTAAAGGGTAGAACTTGTCTTTATTCGATTATGCCTTTCTTTTACTTGTAACTAAAATATTTTCAGTATCGCAAAATGAAGGTGTTCTCTCCCGGGAAATTACTGCCAAAATCTCGCCGCTTACACATAGACAGTTGCTACCTTTGTTTAGGGAATCGATTCCCGTAACTTATCTGCATATTTTAAAATGTGAGGAAGTAATGCAGCAACGAACAATTCCAGGATAGGATTTTTCAGTAAAAAGTAAATAGTTTACGTTTACCTTTGCATAACAGTATTAATAAATACTAAGTCGTTCAAAAGTTTAACAACTCGCCATGTTTATACCACCATTTTACTTGCTTGTTTAAAGAGTAATAGTTTTACTTAAAAATGCAAGATCACAATTCATTTAGTCGCCAGTTTTCATTCCATTTACTTGATACAAGATACAAGCATATGATTTACTTACTTTGGTGTTAAGTTTTTTGTTTTTAGTTTAGTATTTGTGTAACTAGTCCACCGATATTTGTTTATTAATACTCGTATTTATACAGAAATAGACGTGATGTGTCACTCTGTCATGTGTCATGTGCCTTCATGTGATAAAAAAAACTTGTTGCGGTGGCAGCAAAGCGCTGCCAACCTAAGGTTTTACGTCTAATTCGTGACCAGCAAAAGGACAGCGACGCACCTGTAACATCTATTGTATCTACAGGCAACGAGTGTCTCTTATTATCAGGACAGCCATGTGGCTGTTTGTTTGTCTTATCTTTTAAATAAAAGTAACTCATTCTAAAACAGACTGGGTGAAGTTGTCGTCACAAAAAATAATCATTTGTGTGTAAAAAAATAAAATTATGACAAAATATAGACATTTCCTTAAAAGTAGAAACCAAAGTTTATTACGATCAAAAATCATTTCTCAAAAATACTGCACTGAGAATATTTTTATTGTGCCTACCAAAGTTTATATTAAACCAAAAGAGTTTATTTGGCTCTTGAACTGAACATTCTCGGGTCTGAGAGTTAATTTAACTTTAAGATTTGTTCTGTTTTCACTCAGCTCCAGTAACTGCCGGCTCGGAAACTTCTTGTTTTCATTATGGACATTCTTTGTAATTGACGTACCGTGCTAATCATTTTGGGGATGTATAGCAATTAACTTCTTTTAAACGAGTTTGAACTGTAGCCTAAATATATGTATCAAGATAACCCAGAAATAAGAAAGTATCGCTTTTGTTACAAATATTCCTAATTTATAGTCCATAGTTCACTGCCCAGTAGTAAGTCGTATCCTTATCCAAAATTTAAATGAAAAAGATGATATTTCTTATAAATGTCGTCGTCAAAATTCGACCATTACAAATTTTAAATATAACCAGAGATTAGTAAATATAATGTCTTTGATATAACTTACCCTATCCTATTAATATTATAAATGCGAAAGTTTGTCTGTTTGTTTTCACGCAAAAATTGCTAAGCCAATTTTCACGAAATTTGGCACACACATAGAGGGTAACTTGCATTAACATACAGGATAGATTTTGTCCCAAAAAATATTCCTGTGGGATCAATAACCACGCGGGCAACGACGCGAGCAACAGCTAGTTCAATATAAATTATTAAAATAGTATTAAGGTTCTATTGTTAATTATCTTTTTGCTAAGAACGCCATCTTCATTTCATCAATCATCAAGACCAATTACTATGTTTCCAAACATTACGAATATAGTTTGTGCGAGTGTAGTGTTTTATTTATTGATTTAATGGGCTTTATAAGAATTATTTTTGAAAAATATTAGCGTTCTGCTCTTATTTAACACCTCCTTTATATAGAATGTAAACTATAAATAAGCCCAACTTCATGCCTTTTGTAAAGAAGGGATTCAAAGATTTGCTTTACGTATTAATATTATGATAAGTTGTGTTGCAGTTTAAGCGAGATATGAGCCTATACCTACTTGGCGATATCTATACCTACTGAAAATAAAACTGTAGATAGGGCACGGGTAGCAGAATATATTTTAGAATATTTAGAATTTTTTTTGTCTGTCTGCAACACGTGCACGATTTTGCCGAATCTACTTAAACAATTGTACCGAAATTGTGCAGGTAGTTACTTTATATTTCGAGGTTATCTAGTAAAGTAAAGTAGCGCCCATATCCCCGAAGAGGTAAGCAGAGGCACAACCAGGGCACCCACTACTAGCCAAAAACACTTTGTCCTACAATGTGATATCTAATCCCGGACAACGTTATTTTGATTAAAAAATTGAAAATATACATTTTTTATTTCCCACCCAGGGATCGAACACGGGACTTCAAGAAGTCAAGTTCGACGCCAGACTGCTAGACCTAAGACCACAGAGGCGAGGAATGTTATAGTATGCACTTTATCACGGGTTAAAGTCAAATAATTCTATAGTCCTAGTCCGATTTCATTTATTCTTTTTATGATTTGTGGTATGTCATTAACATATTGTCCTGTATTTTTGCCGGTCATAAGTCCTAAATTAGAGACATTTCAATATTCGGTATAAAGTGAATAAATTACTTGAAATCCGGAACGCATACATATCTTCACACCAAGTCCTCCTGGAGACTCTCTCCTCGCTCGCTCCTCCTCCTCCTCTTCTAAAAAAACATGTTTATATTATTTTGATCTGTCACCTTAACCCAATGTACTTTTTGGCAAGAAGATAGAGTTTCAAGCCATACTAACTCGATAATATTATATCGAACGAATGGATAAAGATGTCCCACTCAATCCTCTTAACAATACGAGATTTACATAAGCTATTTATTGTTCATCAAATATTTGGATACGCAACTTGTATCTTTATCACAGTAGGTTTCGTTTTTTCTACGTAGTCTTTATATATTATATTGCTTTTTCATCTTAGAAGAGGATCCTTTTATTAATATGAGTACAAAGTAAAATATTATTTTCATGTAACTTAAAAACTGTTTACGATGAACTTCTTTCCTATTCCTGCCGCCATAACGACATGACGTGTTCCGGTTTGGAGGGTAAGGTAGCCAGTAAACTTACTTTTCCTCGAGACCTAACATCCCGGCTTCAGATTGGCAACGCACCATTACCACCTTTGGTGTCTCTAGGCGGCGAGAATTTTTTCCATCAGGAAATCCGTCTGCTTGTTTCCCTTCCAATAACATAAAAAAACTTCGATTTATGTTTAATTTTTTAACAGCAGATGCAAAAAATATGCAAATTTTTTTATACCTTTTTCAAGCGAAAACATTTATTTTTTTGTTTTTTTTTTCAATTTATTCATTTTTCAAATAGTTAATTTGTTCATAATTGTTATGAATGTTGCAAGTAGTTGCGAGTAAAAGTTAATCGGAAAAAATGTTTTTTACGTGCCAACAACGGTGTCCTGGTTGCACTTCTGCCCACCCTATCGGGCATGGACGTTAAGATACTTTTTGCTTTATGTTCATGGTTTGTTAGAGAATAACAAACAAGCATTGTATTTAACCAGTGTATACCGGTGTATAACCAGCAATAAGTATTTCACTTAATCTGGGTTTTTAGTTTAATTGAAAATGTATCTGCTTTTACTTTCACTAATTTGAAATATTAAAACTTGATCAATATAAATCCAATATGATCTTGTTCTTCTACTAATACTTATATAGGTAAGAATACTAACAAAAAGGCGTTTGTATACGTCAGATTAATATACTTATGTCAATTAGTTTTTCTAGTATATCTTTAACTGGCTGTTTCACGCGGCTTCTTCCGCATAATAAAGTTATTTAGCTTTCGCTCGGGTATATTTTAATAAAGTGGAACAAGAAACAGCCTAATTCTTATATCCGAAGCTAAAATTGCAAAGAATATAGCATTTATCAAAAAGCATAAAAGTCATTTTGAAGTAAAACTGGAACATGCATACATGCATGCATGCACACACATTTTAGAACACAAGTAAGAATGTACATAAACTCATCTAGGTTAGAATGTTGTACTTTTAGAAAAAAGTTTTAAAATCCTGTGGGACTTTTTATTCGTTTTTATCTGTATTCGTTCTGTGTCGCTTTTTCATCTCTTTAGAATAAATTCCCTTTTACCGGTATCGGTGGAAACAGTTTTAAATATATTGCTTTATGTTACATGTGTTCCAATTTCACATAAACGTTTGATCTGTTTGGCTGCGAATGGAATAAACAAATGTACTCGCAAATAAACTCACAGTCACATTTTTATATGAAAAATTGCTTCCTGGAGCTTTATTTGTATAATTTTGTAATACAGCAAAGACTTGGGTTTCACCACATATTCCTGCCGCCATAATAACACTGTCTTAATCCGGTCTGTAGGGTAGACTAGCCGATAAACCTACACAATAGGCCTAACAGTCCGGCCACAGGACAGCGACGCTCATATATCATCTATGGTGTCTATAAGTATTGCCTAGAGTCACTATTAGTATGTATGCATTTCAAACAAATTAGTCTCTATCCGTCATAGTTCTCAATGCATGCCATTGCACACGTCTTCGCCCACATTTTAAAATTGTTAAGTTTGTGGAGACATAACAATTAACAAGTTGCACTCCAGGAGTGCTTGCAAAAGTGAATCTTGAATATTAACGCCGTGCATTTTTGTTATTTAAGATTGGTTTGGGAATTATTTTGAACTGTAGCCAGCCAAATTTTGAGAAACGAATGGGAATCGATAACACTTCCGATCTACGAAGTAAATAAAAATAAAAAATAAAAAAAATTAAAATCTTAATCCATTGCAAAACGAATTTATACAAGGTACGAAATAGAGTGACAATAAGTGAAGATTTTTTGCGGACTGTTATAAATGAATGTTTATAAAAGTAAATAATACAATATTGCTATAATATTTAAATGCCTCACCATTTAAGCCTTTACGAGGGAGTATTAAAATTAAGACAGTCCTTTTAAAGTAGCTCTGTATAGTATTACGTGGTAAAACACAATAGTAACATACCAAATCGATTTTGAGGTGCAACTTATAGCGATCGACGAAATGAAATCACAGCATGAAATGCGGCGACAACATACAGCGGTTTTAGTCACTCCAGTCTTATGAATTTTTGACCAGGTCACAACTCACACTTCCAGTCGGGAGTTTAACATTTTCACTCATTAAAAAAGTACAGAGATAGCATCGTTAAAGATCACTACAAACCAGGAAATCAAACTACGAATTACCGACCAAAACGGTGCCGCGAGTAGCTGGCGGGATGGTGGAACGAAAAAGTTGGGTGATAGTGGTCAGGCAGACTCGTCCTGTATTTGGTTTGAAGATGTCTTGTGTGATGTCTCAAAATTTTAAATTTTGAAGTTGAGGAAGGCCATCTTCGATCTATCGGTTTTGTTATTGACCGTGTACGAACAAAAGGAGACAAAGGAAAAGTCGAATTAAGAATCTCCTACTCAGAGTCGGTTTTAAGGAAGTTCCCATCATCATGCACATCATCATCATGCACAAATCTACAAACGTATTTTTCATTACCTATATTACTAATCTCGCGGGTTTTTACAACTTCTCCGGACTTTATATAAACGTCACAATCTGTCAATATCGATAGGTCGCGTATCACGAAGTGGATTTCAAATAAACAAAGACATTTTTCAAAATTTTAAAATATTGTTGTTATTTAGATGTATTTAGAAAAATATTTAATTAAAAATTTAAAAATCCCGACTCAATTTAATGAAAACACGATAACTTAATTTCTCTTTAAAAAGCAAAAAAATCGGTTAATCTCCCCACTTTCACAGCCCCCATAGCTTTTAAGCGGCTCAACCGATTTTCATCAAACATGTCTAAGAGCACTCGCATAATCATTACTATTTATACAAAAAAAATTAAATTGAAATTACTACATCCGTTCGGAGGTTATGATGCCACAAACAGATAGACACACAGACAGCCACGTCAAACTCATAACACCCTTCTTTTTGCGTCGGAGGTTAAAACGAAACAGTGATAAAATGGCACCTCTGCTAACTATGGCATATTATGTTATATTATCAAAGAAAGTTGAGATTCAAGGCTAAGCTTAAGCATTCCCTTTTTAATTAAGTTAGAGTTTAGTTAATATTAAGACAAAGTGATCGTATCTGATACAATGGAATCTCCGTCTAGCATATTTCTTACATTTAAGTAATAATCCTAGAATAAAACCATCAATGAATTCTCGACGAAACCTGTATGTAACCATTTCGATCATATCAGCTTTCAAATAAAAAAAGCATCATCGAAATAGGACCATCCGTTCAAAATTATAATGCCACAGACAGACGGACATATACACAAACCCCTCGTTTGCCATCGGTGGTTAAAATAAATGGTTCACATCCTAAGGACTTCCACAAGACTTAATATCTCAATTTTATTCAATGCAGCGCAAATTGCGCGACGTGCTCTTTCCATAAAAGCTTCATATATAAATTCAGTACTAAGACAAGGGTCGAGTAAGATGATGCAAATATGTGACATAAAGGAAGTTAGGGTGTGACGGAGTTTGTAACTTAATTCATTATACTGTGCCGTATTTAAGTTTGGTGAGACGACCTTGTTCCAGCACGGGCCGGGACCGAACTTGCACTGAGACAATTAGATTGACGCTACCTTTGTCCCAAGGTATATCGATGTTTTTATAGAGTGTGTGGGCCCGGTGAACATTTAAGCCTCGTACGAGCTTTAGACTGAGTCAGTATTTTGACATCGAAGTAAAAATGAATATTGAAGACGAACACATATTATAATTAGTTTTATCACTTCACCACTACATACCTAATATAAAACAAAGTAGTCCAACCAAAGCCCACCGCCAACCGAGCTCATATCCAATCCAGGGCAACATTATTTTTGTTAGAAAAAAATATTTCTATTTTTTTTGTTGCCCGACCCGGAGTTGAACCCAGGACCTCAAGAAGTCAAGTCCGACGCCGGACCGCTAGACCACATAGACGACATTCTCCAACTACTTTAACATTACTAAATATGTAAATAATACTATAAATACAGACACCTGAATTATCTACCTATTGCCAATCAAAGTCAAGTCGTATCACTAAGCCCGAATAACCATTCTGCTTGTTTTTGTTTTTAACCGATTTCAAAATAACGAGGAGTGAAAAGACGTAGATTTTCGCCCTTTATTCAGGATTGAAGGAAACAGCAAACGAGTTGTTTGTCACCAATTTTTTTCGCCATTGTCAAAGAGAATACAATACGTCATTATATTTTCACAGACTCAATTCATATTATCTACTACGTACATATTTCAAATAGCGCCATCTATCTGGTTATATAACGACTACGAATCTGAAGAGATCTCATTATCGATAAATAGAATAGATGCTGTCTTTAGACAAGGAGGTACTCAATTCTGTCGGTATATTTTTTTATGTATGTACACCTATTTCTCCGAGGTTTCTTTACCGATTTACGTAATTATTTTTTTGTTTGATGCAGAATAGTTTCGGATTGGTCCCATAAAATTTGATTCAGGTAGACCCATTAGTTTTTATTTTATTAGCATTTTTTACCTATTTTCACCTATCCCGATGTTTATTTTTGTTGAATTCGATCATATCAGCAATAAACTAAAAAGTATTAAATCAAAATAACTACGTTAATTAAAACCGACTTCAGAACTAAAAAGTAAAAAATAATGAAAAATAATAATTATTACATACTACCTATTACTTATATGTGTTATTTACTAATAGGTTTAAAGTCGATACCAATCCAATTTAATACTAACTAATAAGATAATTATTCTACGCAGGCGAAGCCGCCAGCTAGTTTACATTAATAACATGAAAAAATAATGTTAATACCACATATTGAAAAAAGTATCTTCACGCCCATATCCGCGAAGTGGTAAGCAGAGGCATAACCAAACCACCCACGACTAGCCGACGACGCTAAGTCCCACAATGTGATAGGTGGCAAGCCTATCGCCAACCGGGCACATTTAACATTCCAAGCAACATTTTTTAAATTAGAAAATTGGAAACACCACATTTCCTTTTCGTTGCCCGACCCGGGATTCGAACCCGGGACCTCATGAAGTCAAGCCCAACACTTGGATCACTAGACCAGATATTAATTTCCAGATCTAATACACCAAATGTTATTTTATAATAAAACTATTGCTACATCGATGTAAGCTCTGTTCCAAACGTATGTTTAATTCTCGTAAAATATACAGACGCGAAAAATAAACCAATGGGAACGTTAGCTACTGATAAAAGTACGGTTTGTATAGAGAGCGCTTTGCTAATGAATTAAAATTCGCTTTTACAGACTTTTCGCTTTTCTCCGAGTCAAATTATCCCTGAATTCCATGTATCTACGTAAGTTCTGCGGCTCGGAAGCCATTCCTTTAAATTGCTAACGATTCTGAGAGTCAGATTATTGGAAAATTGCTTCTAGAAACTCCAAGCTGAAAAAATCAAGTACGTTTAAAGTGCAGGCTTTTCAACGAATAATTAATCGGAGTCTTTTACGATCTTTATTTTACTTAGTGTTTTAAAATTGACCACGGTTTTGTACAAAATTTAAAAAAGATAGCAGCTAGACTAGTTCGATTATCGTAGACTCATGTAACACAAAATGACAAAAATACCGTACTCTTAAACTAATTTTAAACACAAAAAAGGTGAAAGGAAATAGTTTGGAGTTCGTCTTGTAAATGGTAGAACTTGTCTTTATTCGATTATGCCTTTCTTTTACTTGTGAGTAACTAAAATATTTTCAGTATCGCAAAATAAAGGTGTTCTCTCCCGGGAAATTACTGCCAAAATCTCGTCGCTTACACATAGACAGTTGCTACCTTTGTGTAGGGAATCGATTCGCGTAACTTATCTGCATATTTTATAATGTGAGGAAGTAATACAGAAACGAACAATTCCAGGATAGCGTTTTCCAGTAAAAGTAAATGGTTAAGCGTTTACTTTTGCATAACAGTATTAGTAAATAATAAGTCGTTCAAAAGTTTTATAACTTGGCAAGTTTATACCACCATTTTACAATTTCTACGTCAGGTTTCGCCTTTGTATTTTTCTGGTTTGAAAAGTAATCATTATATATAATAATGGACTTGATCAAAATTCATTTAGTTGTCAGTTTTATTTCCAATTACTTGACACAAGATACAAGCTTATGCTTTGGGGTCAGGTTTTGTGTTTTTAGTTTACTATTTGTGTAACTCGTCCACTGATATTTAAAGTGAAACATTTATTACATCGTTTTGACCTTTTGACCGCCTCGTTGGTCGAGTGGCTAGCGTACACGCCTAACTACACCGACTAACCGCGAGGCTTGGGTTCGATTACGGGGGCAGGCATTTGCGTAATGAACATTTAGGTGTCTGCATTTCCGGGTCTGGGTGTTTATTAAATTTATTCTGTATCTATTTAAGTATTTCTACGTACTAGTATCGTTGACTAACACCCATAACACAAGCATATAATTTGCTCATTTACTAATTTATTAATTAATTTTTTTATTAATCGTCTCAATTTTTTTGGTCTGTGTGTCGCATGTCGCGTGACGGTGACGTCAGAGCAGCCGAGGCCATTATGGCGGCGTCTATAGTTTATAGTTATAGGTCAAGTTTCACTTTTACCGTGGTTTCATAAAACCACACAATCCTTTCTATTTATTAGTATCAGTATTTTTATAGAAGTAGACGTATCTTCATGCGATAAAAGATACTCTTCACGGTGGCAACAAAGCGCTGCCAACCTGAGCTTACGATTTTAAGTCTATGACGTGAGAACATTCTCTAACGGTCCAACTACTATGATTATGGTGACTGAAGTAAGTAAGGAGGTAAACTGTTTTGGTCATTTTTATAAATTGGTAAAAAACAGGTGGATTTCTTGGAAGAAACAACTAAATTAAGTAAGGCGGTCAGTTGTTAATTAAATAATAAAAAAGTGGATTTCCTTATTGGAAGAAGTATACTTTGCCATAATACCATATAAGAGATGAAGAGACGCGTTGGCGATCAGATATTTCTTCTACCGTAGTAAAAGTGTCATATTTCAGTCTAGAGGATAGTATACTTGCATAGTATACCGAATAGTCCGGCAAAAGGAAAGCAATGTACCTGTAACATCTATTGTCTATTACATTATATTATTATTATTATATTGCCTCTTACGTGTGTTGTAGTTTGCTATCTTACCATATAAATAATTGTAAACTATTCTAAAACAGACAGAATGAAGTAACTATCATAAACAAATAAACATTTGTGTGTTAATAATAAAATTATTACAAAATATAGACATTTCCTTAAAAGTAGAAACAAAAGTTTCGTATCTAAAATCATTTCTCAAAAATACTGCACTAAGAATATATTTATTGTGCCTACCAAAGTTTATATTAAACCAAAAGAGTTTATTTGGCTCTTGAACTGAACATTCTCGGGTTTGAGAGTTAATTTAACTTTAAGATTTGTTCTGTTTTCACTCAGCTCCAGTAACTGACGGCTCGGAAACTTCTTGTTTTCATTACGGCCATTCTATGTAATTGACGTACCGTGCTAATCATTTTGGGGATGTATAGCAATTAACTTTTTTAAACGAGTTGGAACTGTAGCCTAAATATATATATCAAGACAATCCAGAAAGAAGAAACTATCGCTCTTGTTCAAAATATTCCTAGTCTATAGTATATAGTTAACTGTAAAGTAGTCAGTTATATCCATACCAAAAATTTAAATAAAAAAGATGACATTTCTTATAAATTAAACTAGTCGTCGTCCAGTGGTCAAAATTCGACCATAACAAATTTTTATCATAATTTATGCTACCCTATCCTATTAATATTATTAATGCGAAAGTATGTCTGTTTGTTTGTGTGTTACTCTTTCACGCAAAAACTGCGTACCTGATTTTCACGAAATTTGGCACACACATAGAGGGTAACTTAGATTAACACATAGGAAAGTTTTTATCCCGAAAAAATGTTGCTGTGGGACAATTAACCACGAGGGCAACAGCTAGTTCAATCTACATTATAAATGTAAATTAAAATATAAAGTTCAAATATTATTAACTGGTCTTGCCAATTACTTTTGTTTCCAAACATCATGAATATAGTTTGTTCGCCATTTGTGATTTTTTTATCGTTATCATCAATATTTTTGTTTGTGTGTGTCAAATGCATGGTATGTATAATGTTTTATTTATTGGTTTAACGCAATTTATAAGCATTGTATTTGAAAAATATTAGCGTTCTGCACTTCTACACATAAACTATAAATGTGAAAATTTTCGTACTTCTCGGTCTGCGCAATTTTCGTAAAAAAGGGGTCCAAAGAATTAATTTACGTATAAATATTTTGATAAGTTATTTTGCAAATCTTGCCACATATTAAGCCTATACCCACTTAGCGATATCTATACCTACTTAAAATAAAACCCAGGGATTGAACCTAGGACCTCAAGAAGTCAAGTCCGACGCCAGACCGCTAGACCTAAGACCACAGAGGGGAGGAAGGTTATAGTACACATTTTATGACTCACACTATACCTAGAGTTTACACTCACCTGCAGGAAGGGGGTTAAAGTCAAATTCTAAGGGGCTATAATTCTATAGTCCTAGTCCTAGTCCGATTGAACTTATTATTTTTTTGATTTGTAGTATGTAATTTACAGATTGTCCTGTGTTTATCCCGGTCATCACAACATAGTATAAAAAAGTCGCTTTCTCTCTCCCTATGTCCATTTGTGTGTGCTTAAATCTTTTAAACTATGCGACAGATTTTGATGCGGTTTTTTTAATATATAAAGTGATTAAAGGTTGATATATATATTTCATAACCGTGCGAGGCCGGGGTGGGCCGCTAAAATGTCATAAATTACAGAAATATCAACATTCGTTATAAAGTGAATAAATTACTTTAAATCCGGAACGCATACATATCTTCACACCAAGTCCTCCTGCAGCGGAGGCAGAGAGTGCCGAGTACATATTGGACAAATTCAATCAGTCGGTTGGTTGATGATATGTTTATATTATTTCGATCTGTTTCAATATATTGGTCCGACACCTTAACCCAATGTGATTTTTGGCAATAAGATAAGAGTTTTAGGCCATACCAATCCGACAATATATCGAACGAATGGACAAAGATGTCCCGCTCAATCCTCTTAACAATAGGAGATTTACATAAGCTATTTTTCATCAAATATTTGGATACGCAACTTGTGTATTTAACAAAGTAGGTTTCGTTTTTTCTACGTATTCTTTATGTATTATATTGCTTTTTCATCTTAGAAAAGGATCCTTTTATTAATATTAGTACAAAATAAAATATTATTTTCATGTAACTTAAAAAAACTGTTTACGATGAACTTTTACTTCGATTTATGTTTATTTTTTTAACAGTAGATGCAAAAAAATATATTTTTTTTTGCATCATTTCAAGGCGATCATACCATTGTTTACAAACTTGACCGTGCGATATCCTTAAACTACACTTGTGCTAAGCAAACTTTTATGAAAAACTTTTAAACAAAAATTAAGAATTTTGAAAAATCTTTGAATGCTTATTTCAAAGTTTGCTGATTAAACTAAAACAAATGGAAAATTATTTATTCGTTTTTTTAATTAATTTATTTTTAATTGTTTAATTTAACCAAAATTGTTATGAATGTTACAAGTAGTTACGAGAAAAAGTTACTTAATAGAAAAAAAGTTTTTTTTACGTGCAAACAACGGTGCCCTGGTTGCACTTCTGCCCACCCAAACCGTTTATGGGTGTGAAGATACTTTGTACTTTGTTCATGGCTTATTAGAAAAGGACGAACAAGCATTATATTTGACCAGTGTATACTAGTAACTTCACATAATACTGGGTTTTTAGTTTAATTGAAAATGTATCTGCTTTTACTTACTACTGCTTTATACTCTACTTTACTTTATTTAGTTACTGCAGTGGTCCACTAATTTTAATTATTAAAACTTGGTCAATATTACCTTCTGCTCTTATTACGCTGATAAGTAAGAATGCTAACAAAAAGGGGTTTGTAAAGGTACGTCAGATTAATATTCTTAAGGCAATTAGTTTTTCGAACATGTCTTTAACTGGCTGTTTCCTGCGGCTTCTTCCGCATAATAAAGTTATTTAGCTTTCGCTTGGGAATGTTTTAAAACAGTGTACCAAAAAGCAGCCTAATACCTATTCCTAAGATATGCTGAAGCTAAAATAGCATATATAGCAAAGAATGTAGCATTTATCATAAAGCATAAAAGTAATTTTGAAGTGAAACTGGAACATGGACACAATTAAACACATTTGAAAACACAAGTAGGTAAATAAAAACTTTTTAATTTTCTAATAAAAAAAAATGTTGCTCGGGATTGGATATGTGCCCGGTTGGCGATAGGCTTGCCACCTATCACATTGTGGGTCTTAGTGTCTTCGGCTAGTCATGGGTGCTCTGATTGTGCCTCTGCCTACCTCTTCAGGGATATGGGCGTGAAGTACGGAAATACGTAAACATAGCTAGGTTAGAATTTTGTATTAAAAAAAAAGATTTAAAATCCTATGGGACTTTTTTACTCGTTTTTATCTGTATTCGTTCTGTGTTGGTTTTCATCTCTTTACAATAAATTCCCTTTTACCGGTATCGATGGAAACAATTTTAAATATATTGCTTTATGTTACATATTTTCCAATTTCACATAAACGTTTGATCTATTTAGCTACGAATGGGATAAACAAATGTACTCGCAAATAAATTCACAGTCACATTTTCATGTGAAAAACTAGCTGTTCCTGGAGCTTTATGTGGGTACTTTTGTAATACAGCAAAAAGGATGAGTTCCAACGTATATTCCTGCCGCCATAAAAACACTGTCGTAATCCGGTCTGGAGGCTAAAGTAGCCTATAAACAATAAATAAATAGTAGACAATAGGGCTAACTATAACATCTATGGTGTCTATAAATACTGCCTATAGTCACTATTAGTATGTATGTATTTCAAACAAATTAGTCTCTATCATTTGTTCTATCATTCACTGTGGGTCTCCTGATGAAAAGTGATCACACTCGCTCACGGAAATCCGCAACACCAGGAGTATCACAGATGCTTTGCCGACCTTTAAAGAATGAGTACATTCTTTTCCTGAAGGTAAAATATTAAAATTTGGCAATAATATTTAAAATGCATTACCATTTAAGCCTTTGCCCCCTCATATTAAAATTTGGACAGTCTTTTCAAAGTAACCCTGTATAGTTTTATGTGGTAAAGCACAATATTCAACATATACTGCCCGGCGAAACGAAAATCAAAGTATGAAACGCGACAACATACCTAATCAATTCAACAATACCTAATCAATCAAACTAACAAAATCAATTTTCTAATAATACAATTAAAATATATGAGAAGAATTCGTCTTGATTATATATTCTTACTTTGGTGGGTATACTGACTCAGTCTAAAGCTCGCACGAGGCAAAAATGTTCACCGGGCCCACACACCCTACAAAACATCGATACACTTCGGGACAAAGGTAGCGTCAATCTAATTGTCTCAGTGCAAGTTCGGTCCCGGCTCGGGCTGGAACAAGGTCGTCTCACCAAACTTAAACACGGCACAGTATAATGAATTAAGTTACAACCTCCGTCACACCCCAACTTCCTTTATGTCACATATTTGCATCATCTTACTCGACCCTTGTCTTAGTACTGAATTTACATATGAAGCTTTTATGGAAAGAGCACGTCGCGCAATTTGCGCTGCATTGAATAAAATTAATGATATTAAGTCTCGTGGAAGTCCTTAGGATGTGAACCATTTATTTTAACCACCGATGACAAACGGGGGGTGTGTGCATGTGTATGTCTGTCTGTGGCATTATAACTTTTGAACAGATGGACCGATTTCGATGCGAGTTGTTATTTGGAAGCTGACATGATTGAAATGGTTCTTAGCTGTACCTACATAAAGGTTTTGTCGAGGATTCATTGATGATTTTAATTTTAGGATTATTACTTAAATGTTAGAATTGTTATATGGAGATTACATTGTATCAGATAACATCACTTTATCTCAATCTTAACTAAACACTAGCTTAATGTAAAAGAGAATGCTTAAACGAAGCCTCAAATCTCAACTTTCGGTGCATGCAAAAAACAACATAAGCTTGCTCTTGTACCAAAGTAAATCTTTAGTATATTAGGACTATATCTTATGATGGTATTTGCCATAGTTAGCAGAGGTGCGATTTTATCATTGTCTGTTTTCTAAAATACACCCACATTATACTAATATTTCATTTACTGTGGAATGTGTTTGTTTATTTGGAATCCACACCGCAATGCGTGACCTATCTATAAACCGATATTGATAGATTGTGACGTTTGATTAAAGTCCGGTTAAGTTGTAAAAACCTGCGAGATTAGCAACATAGGTATTCAAAAAATACTTTTGTAGATTTGGGTTGCATTTTTTTTGGGTAGCATGGCATAGGAACTTCTTTAAAGCTGACTCTGAGTAGTGAGAGGTTCTTAATTCGACTTTTGCTTGCTTGTTTGTTTTGTTGGTTTATTACGCAATTACTCGGCCAATAAAAAAACCGATTTTGATGATTCTTTTTTACAAAAAATGGTTATGATTCCGAGGTCCGATATAATTTTATCCTGATTTGATTAATGGTTTTTGAGTTATACTTAATAATGCATACATTATCATGATGTTCCAACATTTCATGAAAAGTCATTTTTTTTAAAAATAATTAAAAATATTCTGTCCAGGTTTTCTTGACAACCCATTTTTAATATATTCGGTGATATACTACATTTAATATAAAATATATTTCATTCTATTATTAGCTCGGTGAAGTTCGATTTAAGTTCGGATCTTAGACCATTACAAGCCTAGTGCCTACAGTGTGAACTACAAGAAGATGCGCTTAAGCCTACGCCCTTTAACATTTTTTTAAAGTATAGATTCTTCTACACTTTTCGTACGTTTTTAAATTATTTGTTGATGATATAGTGTGACAAGAACTTCTTCATTTTTACTATTCTTTTTGTTTTCACAAATGTCAAAAGAAATTCAAATGTGTCTTTGCTCCAATCTGTCTTATTTGTTTATTTAAAATTTTATTAAAAAATGACCTAAAATTTGTTTTGCCGTACGTACCTGAAATAGTATGAGTCCGTTCCCGCGTTTCTGTGATAAATTATTTCCTCTTACAATTTATATTTGTACCTTATTTTCTTACGTAAGCTCCAAAATTCACTTTCAGCCATGTGGAAATATTCCGTAAGGATGAAAGAGTAAAAGGATTGTGAATACGATGAAACTGCGCATTTTTGGCTTGTCAGATGGTTATCATGTTTTTCTATTTTATTAAAAATTCTGAACAAGATATTGGGATGTAAAAATTTTACGACGTAAACCAGTTGTACATTATGAATGGCATTTTAACAATAGCTTATGAAGACTTACGACGGTGAAATATTGCAACAATGACATTTGATAGCAGATAGTTCATTTATTATTTCTGCTAGAACGTACTGGATAGACTTAAAGAATTAAATTTAGAAACTAAATTTGAATTTAGAAACTAAATTTGAATTTAGAAACCATGTATAGTAATACTATTTAAATTATGCGCTCCGGCTTTACACTTTTTACACTTTAAACTTTTTTTTAAATCAGTTGACCTAATCTAAATTTAAGCGAAATATTTAATTATGTAATAATAACTCCATATATATATCTTGAAAATACATTCAGATTTCCGAAGCTTGACGAATATAGCGGAAGCGCATAATTTAAATAGTACTACAATAAACGTGTACTGGTAACCAGACTCTCACAAACTTTACCGTGCTTATATAAAATTAGTCCGCTAACTTGAAATAATTATCTACTATCGTAGTGAAAAAAATAATTTAAAAGCCGTCGAGGTCTTAGTTGCAAAAAAGGAGATAAGACATAAATTAAACTCTATAACACTAGAATCTACATTAGCTCAAATTTACGGGTTTGACTATTGTCTAAAGTTTTTTTTTTTTTTAATATATAAAATCCCTTCAGTTGTTGGGAGGATGATGCCATAAATATCAAAACCATTAAAATACCTCTAAAACTTTAATTTTAAAATTATAAACTAATTTTCCATAATAATAAACGCTAACGACGTTCGTTAACGGATAACCGTTAATTACGAACATGTTGAGTGAATGATTGGTCAGAATGAGAGGCGTGATTGAGATTGCTGAGCGTACAATTTAATTACTTCTGAAATTATTTGCAGAGAGTATTCTACATAAATTGCGAGTGCTGGCTTTAATATATCACACCTTCGAATTGATTTAACTTTAACTATAACATTTAACTTTTTTTAATATCTTTCTTTAGGTTTGGGCGTTAGCGTTAGCATTTTGCCACTAGTCAAGTTGAAATTTGCATTAATTTGAATCAAATTTACCAAAGTCGGGGTTCAATTATTAGTCATAAGTTGTCAATAAGTAATGTCAAGATCTTGGGTGGTGGGGCGATGGCCACTTTACTCAAGCTAGTGTGTAGTGTAAATATAGTGTGATCTTCATGATTATTTCATTTGTGCACTTTCAATGAACAAAATTGTACAAAATGCCACCAAAATTGACTAATTTCATCCATCATGTGACCCACTTCTTCTTCTTTTATAAATATGGCTTTCGATCGTTTTTCATGACTACTTTGCCAATTTCAAGTTAGTTAATTAGTTAATTCTTATACAGTTATAAGTCACTATGTACAAAGTCATGTCAGGTCAGGGTCAGGTTCTTGAGTAAAACAGTGGCTTCGTTACTCAAACTAATTTAGGAGATTTGACGGCAGCGAGGAAATAGACGATACACTAATTTCTTCATTAATATTTCATTTGTGCACTTTCACTGAACAAAATTGATCTATATCCCACCTAAATTAACCAATTTTACTCAATATATTCACGAAATTCAATAACAATGAAAAAATTACGACCAACTTCATTGACAATGGCGCCAAAACTCCAGGTGAACCACATGATCGTTTGCCTCCTCTTGTATAAAAAAATATTATATTAATATATTTGTGGCATATTTGCACACATGATGGGAAAGGTGTCTTCACCCAATTGTGAAATATGTGACAAACCTGAAGACGTGTATCATATACTAATGGAGTGTGTCCGGAATGCGACCCAGAGGCGCCAAGTCTTATATATAAATGAAACTAATGTAGGCGCGCTCCAGGCTGTTCTATCTGCGCCGGATTCAGGCGAGGCTAGGTTGATCTACGACCTAGTGTTGCCTGTCTTCGGCTCGTAAAGTTGTGTAACTACTTATAGCCGACACGGAACCCGCTCCGACAGCTGCGGCTGGCTGTGGATCTCATTCACGGCTACATACAGTGTGAGCGAGATCGGCGCTCGGCTGCCTGCCTCGGGGAGGGTTGTGAGTCGACGGGAATTGTTTAATTTTATTTTTTATTTTGTTATTCTACGTTTGTATCCTAATGTGTGTATTACCGAAGTTAGTCTACGATGGGACTGACATAGACGGAATGTTTAGAAGCCCCCTTAAATAAATAGAAAAAAAAAATTGTGGCATCTACCTATTGACTTTTTCTTAATGATTCGCTCCTATTGTAGATAAATCTATAGATCAAATAGATAGATCTATAGATAGATCCTATTGTAGATATAGTCAAATAAAAAATGGCATCATGTTAGTAAAGTATTCTGTTACTCGTTCAAAACGATGAATATGATTTCTTATTATTAAAAACATCAAAATATCTCGACAAACTTGCACATTTTATTCACGAGATTTCTGATATATAATAATAAGCATTAACAACGTTCATTAACGGATAACCGTTAATTACGGGCATGTTGACTGAATGATTGGTCGGATTCCGAACCTTGATTGAGACTATAGAGCGTACAATTGAATTACTTCTGACAACATTTACAGAACGTATTCTACATGAATTGCAATAATTCATTGGCTTCAAATTAATATATATTTAAATCTCATTTGCACGGATTTTAAGAAAAACGTTATTTTTAATGCCCGGTATTCAAGAAACAAGTTGTTTTTGCTTACGAATGGTAGTTTGTACGAATAGTAAAAATGTATTTACGGTCAATCGTTTCTAAATTCTTTGATTATAAGAATCGTTGACTACTTAACACCCATAATGCAAGCATATAATTTGCTTACTTTGGGGTTAGATTCAATTTGTGTGACTTGTCTAGGGATATTTATTATTACAATATTCTACGACTGTTTTTTATTCAACGTTGTAATTATATTCGCTAAAACTAAATGTTGTTAACATTCGTGTGAATAATATCTTAGTAGTACAAATACAAGTTGAATTAGGATAGACGACGACATCCAAACTATACGTTTTAATTTTATGGTCTTGTAAAAATAACACCACAGTAGTACTATTTAAATAATACGCTTCGGCTATATTCGTCAAGCTTCGGAAATCCGAATGTGTTTTAAAGATATCTCTATAGAGTTGTTATTACACAATTAATAATTTCGCTTAAATTTAGATTAGGTCAGCCAATTTAAAAATAAAAGAATAAATTGTAAAAAGAGTAAGTGTAAAGCCGAGGCGCATAATTTAAATAGTAGTACTGTCCTTCTATTTATGTTTCTAAGGATTGTAGCAAAAATATTGATGTTAATACCAGCCTTTCTTAAGGTTATGAATTATTCTTAAGCACAGTAACCTGGAAATTCAATCTCCGAACAATGGGATTGTATTAGCATACAAAAGGTTCCACATATATCACGTAAATCTGTTATATTTTGACTTATCTTCACACAAAAATGAAAGGCTTGTTGCTGACCTGAGAAATTGAATTTTTTATTAGCATATTCAGCGTTTTTATTCTATAAGTTACAAACCAATAAATATCATGTTTGGAAACAATGTATTTTAATGTTGAAGATATTACTTTCGCCTGAAGCTTCCATAGTAAAATTGTTCCTTCTGTTTTGTTACGTTGGTATTTGTTGGAAAGTTTTTATATTTTTCTGAACTACTTTAAACTATTTTAATATTAAATTTTATCTGAATCAGCCAAGTTGTTTTACAAAGAAAGAATAAATTAAATTTTTGACGGGAAAATTACTTTATATACAGATAAAGATGCTACTATATAAATGTTATGCTACTTTGGATATCAAAAATTCATTAGCAATATATGTTGTGCGATAGCAATACATGTTGGTTCACGTTCCTACGAAAAAAATTACCAAATTCAATGCAAAATAATTGCCTACAGTCATAAATAAAGAGGGTAATATATTTTTGATGATATCAACCGAAACATAAAATATTGTTAAAATACTGGCTGGAACTGATCATAATCAACCACGAATGAGAAGCGACGCAGCTGCTGCAGCGGGTATTAGCTTAATATGGCAAATATTTGCAGTAAATTGCTGCCCATTTATACTGAAATTTAAAACATATTGACAATAAACTAGGCCCATATTCTACTGGAAAATTCTGATTTTTGAAGTAAGTTACTTAAAACTTAGTAGAAAAATTATTTACGATTATTCAAATGGAATTCCATGAAGCACCGACGATAAAAAGTATAGAAACTAATTTCTTGAATATTATCCATTTTTGTTTTCTACAGACTTTTGGGTATAGAAAGAATGGTTGAAAAATGGATTTTGGAAATATTTTATTTTTGATAGGTGATGTGTTGAAGTTTTATTGTTTTGAAAACCAAAGATGATAAGTGCTATATGTAAAATTTAATATTATTTTACTGCGAAAGGAGCATAAGCTAGTTTGAACCTAAATATCTTTTGGGTTTACCGAGCTGATTAAGTTTGACAGGGGATCATTTGATTTACCTTCTTGTTGCCGATGTTTTTCTCTATGTTACGGTTTTACGTAAAGATGTGAAGACCTCATTACCCGTTTATAATAATAACTGAAAAGACGCAGTCAGAGTACAACTGCTACTAAGAAGAGTTCTGCAATGGCTAGCCTGGATTGGCGCCTCTACTAAAAAAATCTACTCGAATTCCATTGAGATTTTCCCCCGAAGTGGACCAACACATATTGCTATCGCTTTATCGCTCGTTAATAGAATAGAATAGAAATAGGAAAGAATCTAGCAATTTATAGAACTAAATCACTGGATAGTATAAGACAAAGTCCCTTTCCGCTGTCTGCCTCTTCGTGTGCTCAGATCTTTAAAACTATGCAAATGGTTTTAATGCGGTTTGCTTTTAATGGATAGAGTGATTTAAGAGAACATTTTATATGTATAATAACATAAAAGTTTATCCACCCGTGCTAAGCTGGGACGGGCTTCTAGTTAAATATAATAAGTAAGAATTATCTGATCAGGTGTTACTATTCTGCAAAAGCATGACTGCCCTATGCGATGATACAAGTTTTATTTATGATACTGGAAGACAAACAAGCAGACTGATTTCCTGATGGTAAGAAAATTACGTCACCTAGAGACACCAAAGGTGGTGCGTTGCCAAGCTGAAGTCGGGATGTTAGGCCTCGAGCAAAAGTACCGGCTACCTTACCCTCCGAACCGGAACAGGTCAACGACAAGCGCTGATGTTATGGCGGCACGAATAGGTAAGGCTGTGGTGAACTCTCCCACCTGGTTAGATGTCACGGTGCTAGTGACTGTAAGCCTCTTACACGAGCTGCCTGGCAGGAAGGTAGTTGTGCAAAGGAATCCGGACCAACACTGGGAAAACGGGTTCGTGTCTCCCTAACACTATGACTAAGATCAAATGTTAGAATTTCCGTTTATAGAAGTTTATATCTAATTAGAAGGTAGATATTTCAGTCCGTTTTACAATTGAAGAATTACTGGAAGAATCCAAAATTAAAGTTTTGATAATAATTAACAATACTACTGAAGGATTGTTTATTTGTTTCTCCTCCTTTCACGTCGAAACAGAGCAGCGTTATTAGATTGGCAAAGCACATTTGACATTGTATCTAAAAGCAGTTTGTATTTCTTATTGGCAGATTATCTACTTGTTTGTCTTCCTATACATATACAATATGTGTTCACGACAAGTTTATTACGTGGTAAGTAGAGACCTTCACATTCATTACACAAATATATGTGCTACTTTTCAAACAAAAATGTAAAATAACTACACTCTCAGTAAAGTCCAACGATAATCGAAGTGGATTCGAAGTGGAACTCACAGTGTATCAAATATTGAGGCAATCTCGTTTTATCGTATATTGACTAAGGATTTCACGCTCGAGAGGGCCCAGGTTCGATGGTCACGTAAAGTGCACTTATCTATATATATTACTAAATAGTTAAAGAGCTGTGTCTGTATTCGAAAGTAACTGGGATATGTTGATACGGTAGACTTGCACAATAGACCTAACAATGGAACCGGTCAACTGAACCTACTCGTATCTATCTCTAAAGACTTGTAATATCTACAGGGCATGCATGATAATAATAGTACTTTCATACTGATAATTAAAACAATTCGTACAAAATTATTCCCTAACCATTCCAAAATATCAAAAATATTTTCATTCTTCTGGCACTCCGGAAGTGCAACCCGTCGTTTTTTTTTGCTTATAAGTTGTCTCCCTTCTTGAAATAATGAGAACCTTTTCTTTGTTCAGTCGTTTAATAAAACAGCCTCTGTAGTCTAGCGGTCCGACGTTTGACTTGACTTGTTGAAGTTCCGATTTCGATCCCTGGGTCAAGCAAAAAATAATCTCGGAATTAGAAATGTGCAAAGTTGGCGATAGGATTTCCACCTGTCACGTTGTGCCACTTAGAGTTATCGGCTAATCGTGGGTACCCTGGTTGTGACTCTGCCTCCCTCTCCAGACATATAGGTGTACTCATACTTTTCAATGCCCTTTAAGCTAGATTTGTATTAAATTTTACAACATTAGGATGAGTCGGAAACATTCATGCGCATTTTATTTCGACAGAATGAAATGGTCAGATAAAGTTTCAATTTTCCGGCATTTGGACGACGTGAGATACAACAGTATCTGCCGAAGTAAATGCTGGTTCTTGGATCCTTATTACTATACAAGTTACGATATAATTAACGTGAAAATGTCCTTTAACCTGTAATATAAAAACGAATTACCCCCGTTTTTTCCCCGTGGTAGAGTTTCGCAGCAACTTGCGTGTGGATTGGTACCACCGCCCTACCTATTCCTGCCGCCATAACGTCTATGTTTGCCGTTGACATGTTCCAGTTCCAAAGGTAATTTAGGTAGCTGGTAAACTTACTTTTGCTTGAGGCTTAACATCCCGGCTTCATCAGACACCAAAGGTGGTAATGGTGCGTTTCCAACCCGAAACCTGAATGTTAGGCCTCGAGTAAAAGTTAGTTTACCGGCTACCTAACCCTTCGAAACGGAACACGTCAACGGCAAACACTGACGTTATGTCGGCAGGAATAGTTAAGGCGGTGGTACCAATCCGTGCGAGTTGCTGCGAAACTCTACCATCTAGTAGGATGTTACGGTGTTAGTGACGGTAAGCCTATGCTCGCCTTTTAAGAGCTGCCTAAGTTGTTACAAAAATGTGAAATATCTTGGATATGTTTAAGTATTTATCGTTTACGTGTCAACACTGATGACAATCATAGTAAATTTGGCCATCGACACTTTATGGCCCTTAAGGGAAATTGGCTTTTTTTATAATTCTTTTTTATCTGCCTGTAGCTAGCCAAATAAAAAATAGCGAGCCACAACTGGTGCACAAAATGAAATCTAAAAATTCAAATGGAAATCCTATTCACACCGTAGAAAGTGTCGGGGAGATTTGTCCATGTTTTATTTTATTTGATTTAGGCTTTTATACCATAGGATCCATAGCTTCGTCGGTGATATTGCGCTGAAGTATATATGGCTTGTTATTTCAGTTTCTAGTGATACAAACAACCATCTTTCCACTTATCATCTTTTACGCTCTTTTGGGATCATTACGGCGATCCTCCACAGTATTTTTAGTATAGGTTTCCAACCTATGAAGATAACTAGGCAAAGAAGCAGACAGATTTCCAGACGGTGAGACAAACTACTCGACTAACTCTCAAAGGCAATATCCGTACGTTTCTAGCCTTGAGTTAAATATGTTAAGAGAGAGTATGTTAAGATTCTTACGTAACCGGAAAACCGAAACGCAACAATGAGTTATGAAGGCGATATAAACAGATGACTGTAGTACCGAACCAAGTCGCCTCTAAAGTCTTTCACCAAGTCTCTTATTTATTTTTACTTAAGAACTTTATAATAAAACCAAACTCATAATAATAATATGACGAATAACTATCGGAAATACATCATGAGGGATGGTACGGTTGACATATGTCGCGCGTGCCATCGTCCTGGTGAGTCTATTAGACATATGTATTATCTCCGGTTGTTTTCATCTTGCCAACGGCGAGTTTTTGCACAGGCATAACCAAGTCATCATCATCATCATCATCATTTCAGCCATAGGACGTCCACTGCTGAACATAGGCCTCCCCCATTGACTTCCACTTCGACCGGATGGAAGCGGCCTGCATCCA
>NJDD01000137.1:378618-417681 GCA_002245505.1 Calephelis nemesis
AGGAGCATACTTTGAAGGTGATAAAATAAATTTTCATGAATAACAAACAGTTTGTGTACTCTCTGTCATTTCAAAACAAACTCTCGTCCATCTGTAATCCTCGTACGTGCCGGTGACGTCAAACGCTGTCCACAAAGAGTATTCAACCGAGCTGCTGTCGTAGCTATTATTTTAGATTTTGTTTAGCCAACTAAACCAGCAGATATAATTGAAATTATTAATCGTTGGTACTTGAAAGAATTTCATTCATTCTTAACGCAGGCGTTTGTGTGATGAACATTTAAATGTCTGCATTTCCAGGTCTAGGTGTTTATTAAATTTATTCTTGTGTCTATTTAAGTATTTCTATGTATTGGTATCGTTGACTAACACACATCATAACACAAGCATATAATTTGCAAGCAAGATGCAATTTGTGTAACTTGTCCAGAGATATTATTTATTTATTTATTATCTCTGTGGTCTAGCGGTCCAAGTGTTGGACTTGACTTCATGAGGTCCCGGATTCGAATCCTGGGTCGGGCAACGAAAGAAAATGTGATATTTCCCACTTTCTAACTAAAAAATGTTGACCGAGATTGGATATGTGCCCGGTTGGCGATAGGCTATCCTATCACATTGTGGGACTTAGTGTCTGCGGCTAGTCGTGGGTGCCCCTCTGCGTATGGGCGTGAAGATTCTTTTTTCTTTCTACTACTTTACGTAACTACTATTTAATAGGTGAAGAAAGCTAACAGATGGATCTTACTATTGTTCATAGACACCATTACAATACATACATGAAGTTCGCTATGTTGTGGTAGACTTGGTGTATCCACCTAGCATTGGCGGCAAAATACCTAAGCACTTTTCACTCTGGAAAACATTTCTCTTTTAAAATATACAGTGTCAACGTGTTTTCCTAAATGCGACCCAACATCGGCACAACCCGAAGAATACCGTAACATTGTGGATCAGCACCTTTAACGCGCGACACGTAACGGATGCTATTATATTCCGGATGCTATTACCGGATGACAAATTAATGAATTTCAAATTTGTAACGATTACAACTTTGGGGTATTTTAGACTCGCTACAAGTTCAACGTTATTATAATTATAATTATGTTTTTCGTCAGCGTTAAATACTTCAGACTAAGACATACAAACATAGTATATACTGGGTTATTTTCAAAAGACCGGCCAAATTTTAATGTAAGGGAGTTAAGGCCAAAATGATTGTGCACTTTAAATATAAATTGCCAAATTTTTAATATTTATTTTCATGAACATTCATTTAAAACAGTTTGCGTTAATGCTTCACTTGTCAAGATACGTCGTACCTAGCACTAGTCATGACGTCACCAGCCTACGCGTGCGATTGCGGTCGGTGTTTGCGTTACAACCATGCATTTTGTATTTTGCGACGGCTAAAACCTGTAATTTGCATTTTTTTTAAATATTACTTTGTAGAAAGTGTTATCGAATCCCGAACCTCTCCCAAAATTTGGCTGGTCTTTATTTCTTACCCTGTATATGTATGCTGTCAGTCTTACAATAGTCGCTTTTATTAACTGATGGTTAACAAAATGTATGATCTCATCAAAAACTTACACAGCATTGATAAGTTCAAGGTTCAAAATGGTATTACGTATAGTCTATTTTGAAATGTGATACAGATTATTATAACAACTTAACTGTTCTCTTACTTTAGTCTTTGTTTACTAATAAGACAGTTTATCAATAAGCATTCTAAAACTGTCTGTTTTCAATTATGTTTCAATGTCAAATCTGTCCTGTAAATTAAGTAATTTGTGGACAACGGTCTTGATTTCACTTACAATCAATATCGTATTGTTATATTATGTAAATTGTGTAAGTTATAAGTGTAATTGTTTATTGTCTCTTGAACAAAAATAAATAAATAAAAAATGTTGACAAGATAAGACAGTATACCTCGCATTGTGTGAAAAGTTATAAAAAGTCTTATAGAGCCCAGCTTCTCTGAAAGATCTAACTCTACAACCTTATTCCCCGTGTTGGTTTGGCTCCTTTGCAGAATAGACCATCTGCCTTCCTGCCATGCAGCTCGTAAATTGCGGGCATAGGCATACCGTTGCTAGCCCCGTGACATCTGACTAGGTGGTAGAGTTTTACAGCGACTCGCCCGAATTGGTTCCACCGCCTTACCTGTTTCAGCCGATATAACGTCAGTGCTTGCCGTTGACGTGTTCTGGTTCGAAGGATAAGCTACTTACTTACGTCTGCTTGCTTGCCATCCAATATCATAAAAATAAAAGTAGATAAATTGCTATAAAAAATAAATTGCTTGCATTAGTGAAAAGTCATTAAAGTCGTTGTTTCTAACTGTCGGCTGTTGTTTATTGTTGAACTTTACATATTCTGGCCATTGTTGTGTTCATAGTTTGCCATTTCAAACTACTTCCTGACTAAAAGCGCAATCAGGGCTTGCGTTTGAATAAAACAGCACTAATCAAAGAAAAACAAATGAAGAACTACTCTGAAACAATAGCCGTTGCAACAACGAAAACAAAAGCTTCGCGAGCTTGCAATTCATTAAAAAGAAAAAGTTTAAAATCTTTTATATGCATTAAAATGTTTAAGCAATTTAATTTGTATTCTTGTATGTCGTTTCTGGACGTGAATGCTGTGAAACAATGTCCATTCAACTTTGTTTCTTTCATCTTTTATTTCGTTCCTAAATTTTAGAGTTTTAAGCAATAAAAACTCTTGCATCAGCAGGTATAAAAATAGGCATTTGCATGCCAAACATATTTAAAGAAAAAGCTTGTGGACAAATGTATATATTTCTATTAAGATTAATCCAGATGGTACTAAAAGTCCTAAAAGTATCTCCTAATACCTAATTAATTTGAAAGAATATAAACGTGGGACACGAGGTAGGAACGAAGTTCCTTCGGCCAATGCAGAATCGACACAATTCATGTCTATATACTATGCGTTGGCGGGATGTAATAAGGGGAAAAGAGAAAGGTATTATACACTTCTCGCTTGTGTATACGACTGTCGCGCCTGCGCACGTCTCATTTAACTGTTTCATTCCACGGTTTTTTCTTATGGTTTTTTACTTTTAATTTTTTTCAATTCGGTCGCGCAGCAACTGTCGCACCTGCGCACGTCTTATTTAACGGTTTATTCCACTTTTTTTTTCTTATGGTTTTTTACTTTCACATGTTTTTCAGTTCGGTCGTGCAGCAAAATCCCTATCTCTAGCTACCTATATCTGAATCTAATAAACTTACTTTTAGAAATCTTGATCCGGGAAGTCATACAAAAAAGCTACAAACAAAAAGAAAGCAATATAATTTTACATTGCCGAAACCAATAATTTATGAATAAAGTTTGGAGAAAAATAAATAAAATATTATTCTTGGGTGAGGGAATAACTTTTATTTGTAATGCCCAAGAGCAATTTATACTTTGTTTACAAATCAACTTGCTTTGAAGTTGAAAAAGAAAAACTCAGCTTTTGGAAAAGGATAGGTAAATCGATTTATGCAAAGCAGATAGCGCTTTTTGTATGCAAATTCTTGTTCATTTTACACAGATTGAAATGTTTTTGAAGTGAAATATTCTCTGCCTACTGAAAATATTATGTGAAAGATATATTTAAAATAGGACTAACTATGTTTTGCGGAATGCCGTTTTGCGGAAAGTGTGTAAATTGATATCACAAAATTTTATTATAAAAATGTTTTGTCAACTGAAATATTAAGATATATTTGTAATAGGATTAAGATATATTAGTAATAGGATTGGCATGTATAAATACATAAATGTTACTGGACAAGTTACACAAATTGAACCTAACCCTAAAGTAAGCAAATTATATGGATGTTAACGACACTAATACAAAGAAATGCTTAAATAGATAACAATATAAATTTAATAAACACCCAGACCCAGAAATACATATATCTAAATTTTCATCTACAAATGCCCCTTTCGGCAATCGAACCCAAACCTCACGGTAGGTTATAGGTTAGGCTAGCCACAGGACCAACGAGGCGGTTTGATATGTGGATCAAAAAAATCAAAAACGTTGACTTAAAGTAGTAAACTACAAGTGTTTAGAAAAAAACTATAAAAAAGTATCTTCTCGCCCATATCCCTGAAAATGTAGGCAGAGACACAACCAGGGCACCCACATATAGCCGAAGGCACTAAATCCCACAATGTAATAATAGGTGGCAAGCCTATCGCCAACCGGGCACATATTGTCTAATCTCAAGCAGCATTTTTTTTATTAAAAAATTGGAAAACCAAAATTTTTTTTGTTGCCCGACCCGGGTTTTGAACCCGGGACCTCAAGCAGTCAAATCCAACAGCTGAACAAAAACAACAACAAGCGTTTACCTAAAAAAAGTGTTTAAAAAAGTTTAGTTTAAAGTGAGTTTTTATCTCAAAACTTATTACTAATGATCCATAGTTAATTCTTTGTTTGAAAACGGATGATTTCCGATTGTCCAGATTAAATTTATTGATTTAATTATTAATTGATTTAAGACTGCAGACGTGCTCAACAGTCCTAACACCCGGGCCACACCACAGCACCATTAACATCTACTATATCTAGGCCACGATCGTCTCTTACCATCAGAAAAGCCGTGCGCTGTTCGCTGTCTTGCCATAAAAAATTGTTAATAGCATCGACAATCCCATAAATAGTAAGTACCTAAATACTAAATAGTTATTTCGAAATAAACTTACAATTTTGTTAAATCCGAATAAAATTGTTTAATTTGCTATTTTCCATCAAAAAATGTATACGTATTACGTCGTGACAATACATGAAAAATAGTACAACATGAATGAATTGGACTTACCTGAAACCAAAAACCCCAAATATATCCACCTCCACACACCACATAATGTGTATTGTATTTAAGTATGGATTTCCGCAAAGTAACGTCTTCTTCTATCAATTTTTAATCATTTTCTTCTTATTATTACAAATTGGTACTAAATGTTACTTAAACATTTGTAATATTCTACTGTTTAAACTCGTGTTCCAAAGTGATGTTTAAATTTCATTACATTTAGATATGAATCAACAAAGTTGGATGAGTTTCCTGTGGACGAGCACTCGACGTTAGACACCGTAGAAGTTATTATTGGCACAACGCTAGTACAGGATTTAGAATTGCGAATGATCAATTCTCGAAATTTTCTTTGGATACCAAAGTAGTAAATGTAGAGTATTTATTAATTACTATTATAATTTCCAACTCAAAAAAACTAAATGGTAGTATCACATCGTTCACATCTATGGTATCAACAGTCTTATGGACCAAATGGTTTTTATCGATACAGATGTAACTGACAAGAAATCATCAAAAGTTGTCTGGCAGAGATCGCTCCAATGCGATAAAACTGCCTTTTCATACCTTAAGGAAAAGATTATCTATTTTTTGTAAAAATTCATGTATTCATGAATTCGTATTCATCCATTCAAAATATAAAATAAGTAAACATTTTTCATTTATTACATCATAAATAAAATATGTAACTTGGGTACACTATTACAAAATAAGCAATAGACTTTCTGTTGCAAAAGTGCCACTAGCGACAGTACCACGTTGGAAGGCCAGCGCAAGTCTTTGCACCAAGAATGAACCGGAGCGGTGATGAATCACATATGAAGAATTCAACTTCCAAAGACATTAGCTATGTATAAGTGTTATTCATATTTTATAATTTACACAATTACTAGCTGTTACCCGCGGTTTCACCCAAGATAAATTAAAATGTAATCTATTCGTTCTTCTTTTCAGTTCTTCTTTTCTTTCAAGTTGGATCAAACTATACACAGTGTGCTAATTGATAAAACTCCGTTAAATTGTTTAGTCGCCTCTGTGGTCTAGCAGACCGGTGTTGGATTTGATACCATGAGGTTCAAGGTTCGATCTTCGGGTCAAGAAAAAAATAAGTTTTTTAAATTTTCTAATTAGAACATTTGATGCGAAGATTGGGTATATTTTGCCCGGTTGCCGATAGATTTACCACCTATCACATTGTGGAGCTTAGAGTTTTCGGTTAGTCGTGGGTGCCCAAGTTTGTGTTTTTGCCTGCCCTTTCAGAGAAACAGGCGTGAAAATACTTTTACAAAGTTTTTTTACAAACAACGTGACGCGTATTTTCTGTATTACAACATGTAGCAAAAGTGTCAATATTAAAAAAAAACATCGACAAATCCAAAAAAAAAAATGCTTCGATCCAAGGAATATAAATACTTTTTAAAAATTGCTGGGTCAATCTTAAGGTTAGTTATATTATTTTAGTAAGAAATATCATATTTTACGAATACCTACTTTCGTAAGTTTACTTTAATTTCCTATTAATTTTAGAGTTCAACATTTTTTTAAGTCAAACTATGCTGCATCTAGCGATAATATATCACAGCCACTTCACTTACGAGCACGTACGAGGGAAGGAAAATCAACATCTACAACTGCAGCCTTACTCACATTCTAAATTACATTCAGTAAATTAATGATAGAGGAACACAAAACCACTGAACACTTTTAGAAATTAGCTATAACTGAAGTGTAAATTATTGCTACTATATGTATATTACTTAAAATACCTTTAAAAAAAATTATGCGGTTTTTTTAATAGATAAAGTGATTGAAGAGGAAGGTTTATATGTTTATTTCATAACCGCTCTATGACGGGGCGGGCCGCTAGTAAGAATATAATCGACACCCGCTTGGTATTATACTTAAAACCGTCAAATACAAGCATTCTGTTAACTGATGGAATATGCAATAATTGTTTGATAGTTTTAAATTAAATTTTAACTGTTCTTACGTAATGTTAAATAGATTTTTTTATTTCTGAGAATAAATGATTTGTGATTTCCAGTTGATTAAATCTCCATCGTATTTACGCTCAGGGACGGATAATATTTACGGGCAGCATACCTCGTAAAGAGTATATAACTCGTGTGATATAAATTCTTGTGGTAAATCAACCCGTCCTCTTTATGACTACCATTAAATTGATACATAAACAATACATAACCATTTGTTGTTTATGGATACATTTATTTGTAAGGGTACTTTTACGTGATGCGAAAATAGGTTTGGGGCGCTCATGTCGGTTTTATATCCGTCATTTGAAATGTTATAAATTCAACAAGTCTATAACAAAAACACTCTGACGTTTTACGTTTTAGCAACGTTAAACTTATTACAGATTAGAAATATTACTTTAATTCAGAAAAGTTGGAAATTTCCAACCCAGTTGAATGTTGTTTTTTAAAATATAAACGTCTAACCTAATTAAGTAGATTTACTTAAGTAGTAATTATTTTTTGAACTTATTATTAGTTTTAAGGTTTTACAATTTTGATATAAAAACTTCGTTAGCAGCGTTGCGCACTTTTTTGGAATGGGTAAAATCTTCTGAACTCGCGTCAGGACACGTAACTTGATCGAAAATTCGTGAGACGGCGCTGGGTACTTGCGCGAATGTTCGTGTTGTCATGTTTGTGTACGATAGCGCAATAAATTAATATTGTATTTTACCACATAAATGATAGTACTTTTATACTAATAATTAAAGCAATTCATGCAAAATTATTCTCTAACCATTCCAAAATATCAAAAAATGCACAACGTTAATATTCAAGTTTTCACTTCTGCCGGCATTCCCGGAGTGCAACCCGTCGTTTTTTTATGATATAGGAAAGCAAACAAGCACACGGATATCCTGGTGGTAAGAAATTTTCGGCGCTTAGAGACAGCAAAGGTGGTAATTGTGCCAACCTTAGGCACTGGAGCTGGAGCTGAACCTGGAGCAAAAGTAAGTTTAACCTTTACTTTCGAACCCAAAACACGTTAACTACAAGGACTGACGTTTTGGCAGCGGAAATAAGTATGGCGTTGGTTTCAATCCGGGTGAGTCGCTACGAAACTCTACCACCTAGTAAACATATTAATAGCTCATCGCCAAAGCTTTTTGTAATGAACCTATATGACGACCATTATAGTCACTTAGGCGTCAGTCAGTCTCATCAGTCATGATCTATTTACCAATGTAATGTATATCACCAATTAACACTAAGTCATGACTGATTGGTAGTCACATCAAGTTAACAGAATGAACGATATTTTCGCGCAAGATATTATGGAGGTCCATAAAAAAACTGCATTGGAAATTTAAATGCAATATTAAACAAATAAAAGAAAGCGTTTAGTGAATTAATGAAAGAATAGCTATTTAAACTTGTTGGCTGATACAAGTTCGGAATGTTAAAGAGCACAAGAACAAGGTATACAAGGTAATAGGGAAAGTCGACCTAGAGCTGTTAAGGGCTTAGACTTACTAAGACTTTTATAGCTGATGAGAGAAATGATGGAATTTTTCACTGATTTGACTATTAAAAACCCTATCTTGAAACATACCGTTTTCTAGAAATTCGAAATTATTTGTTTTTTATAAAACTTGCCGGTTTTTCGTCTATTAGATTAGATATTTTAAAATGCGTCGTCGATATTTTAATTATTATTTAATTTTTAAATGTTAAATAAAATACTTTATGACCTCAATAGCCAAAAGTGATCGTAAGGTAACTAGGTATAGGTTGTTGAGGACGGTCTAAAGTGAAAAAAGTTAATTAAAAATTAGAACGTGGATATATTTTTCTTTGAAAGATATCTAAAAAGACATTATGGCACTTGTTTTGCAGATATGTTTAACTACGTTTTTAAAATTAATCTAATGAGGTATACTAATCTGGGATTTCATGAGAACGAATAAAAAATTTAGAATTATAAGCTACAGGTAACAAATATAAATATTCATTTATACATTAAATAAAGGGCATTTTGGTCGCCTCTGTGGTCTAGCGGTCCGGTTGTTGGACTTGACTGCATGAGGTCCCGGGTTCGAATCCCGGGTCGGCCAACAAAAAGAAAACTGGATTTTTCCAATTATCTAATAAAAAAATGTTGGTCGGGATTGGAAATGTGCCCGGTTGGCGATAGGCTTGCCACCTATCGCATTGTGGGACTTAGTGTTTTCGGCTAGTCGTGGGTGCCCTGGTTGTGCCTCTACCTACCTCTTCGGGGGTATGGCCGTGAAGATACTTTTTTTAAAGGGCAATTTCTTTGGCGGTACGAATTACTTTCTATTATGGACATAATTAATTGGCCGCATAACATGCGTCCATGCTTCATAATATTAATTTGATATTATAACAACAGTTAACGAGTTGAAATTCAATAAAATCACTTAATTAAATTAACAATGTATAAAGAAAGTTCAATCACGAGATGTGATGCGAAAAAGCTCATTTAATAATACAGCATTGTTTCTGAAACCATGGCTTTCGAATTTTAATTAGCCATATTGAAATGGGTGCGTTACAAATTATGATATGACTCGGTAAATGAAAACACAATCTTGACTTCGTTTCCAATAACCGCCTCGTTGGTCGAGTGGCTAGCGTATCTAACTACATCAACTCACTGCGAGGCTCGGGTTCGATTTCCGACAGGGGCAGAAATTTGTGTGATGAACATTTAGATGTCTGCATTTCCGGGTCTGGGTGTTTATTAAATTTATTCTGGTATCTATTTAAGTATTTCTATGTATTAGTATCGTTGACTAACACCCATAACACAAGCGTATAATTTGCTTACTTTGGGGTTAAAAAAAAAGAAAGAATAATATAGGTAGGTATCTGTTTTTTTAAGATGTTGAAACAAGCAAACAAAGGAAGGCATACAAGCAGACGGATTTCCTGATGGTGAGAAACTCATGCCACCTTGAGACACCAACGGTGGTAATGGTGCATTGCCAACCTGGGCTCGAGGCCCAACATCCCGTATGTTAGGTTTCGAGCAAAAGTAATAATTTTACCGGTTACCTTACCCTCCGAATCGGAACACGTCAACGGCAAGCATTAGACGTTATGGTGGCAGGAATAGGTATGGCGGTGGTACCAATCCGGGCGAGCCGCTGCGAAACTCTACCACCTAGTAGGTTGTCACGGTGCTAGTGACGGTAACCCTATGCTCGCATTTTACGATCTGTTTGTCACGGACACGGAGAAAAAAATTATTACATTAAAATAAAAATCTTCAAATAATATTTGCGCTGCTTTGAAAACATCAATCTTCTCGATATCACTTCAGAAATATAGTAAATCATATACGGATATAGGGAAATTTGTTACTCAATCTCAGAATGTTTGATTAGATTGCGATGAATTTCAAGGTGGAAGCGGTTTATGAATCAGATTTTGTTACAAAATATTTATTTCTTTAATAGAGGCAGTCATAAGCAACAAGTATCTATTACGAAAATCGTGTTTTACTATTACGATTATGACTGAATGTGCGAAAGGATGTGCGTGTGCGTGTGGACAGAGGCGGCGTGAGGCGTGGGCGATGTCGGCAACCGTGGTTGCCCTTGCAGCAAGGAGGGCCTCGCGCGCCTTAGCAAAAACAAATATGTACTTACCTAAAAGAAATCCAAAAGTTTTCAGGATACTGTATTTTTAAAGATTATTATATTAATTCAAAATATTACCTAAATACGTCTGTTTTTTCGTGTTGCATTAAAAAAATGTTATATGGACAATGTTTTTCAAATATATTCTTTATGAGTGAAAAATTTGTTGACATTTTTTTCGGATAAACCACTTAATGTAGTCAAAATGATGTAAAAATTAAAAACAAAATACAATAAGGAAGGTGACATAGACAATTGAATAGCTATGATAGCATTAGGTACCTACATAAAGTAAGTATGAATACAAATGCATTTTTTTAACTAATTGGTTGATTGCTCATTATACACGTTGAAAGCTCCTTAGTGGTAGGAAAAGATCTAGCTGTCCACATAGTATTCGTAAAAAAATGCCATGAAAGTGTCAAGAAAGAAAGAAAAGGAGTTATATCCGAAAGCAAAAGATTTTATATCTAGAAGTTAATTTAGAATTTAGAATCGTGACACGTTTCTAAAAATGAAAGGCTGTAAGTAATCGATAAAAGAAACACTGTTTATTTGGTCATTTAAAAATGCAACGAATGAATACAATAGGTAGGTAGTTTAGGAATGGGTTAAAATATACTTTCAACTTTGGCAAAAACGTAGAAAAAATATTTTTTTAATTTTTGTAAATAGCATAACATGCCACAGAAGTCTAACTTGAGTATTTTTTTTCTAATTAAAAAATTAACAATTTAAATACGAGAAAGTATCTTCACGCCCATATCCCCGAAGAGATAGGCAAAGGCACAACCGGGGCACCCACGACTGCCGAAGACACTAAGTCCCACAATGTGATAGGTGGCAGGCCTATGGCCAACCGGGCTCATGTCCAATCCCGACCAACATTTTTTTATTAGAAAATTGGAAAAATTCCAAAGTTCTTTTTGTTGGCCGACCTCATGCAGTCAAGTCCTTTAACTGAACCGCTAGACCATAGAGGCGTATATATTTAATGTTTAATTTTTTGCACAAAAATAATTAAAATAAGTAGATAAGCAAACAATAAGACTTAAAAACCCGACCGACCCAGGAATCGACCCCAAACGTCATAAAGTCAAGTGCAACACCGTACGGCAGGATAAAATAAAGAAAAAACGATAATTACTCGAAAAACAAAGAATATTGATGAGGAAACCCGTGTATTGTTGGTAAATAACTATTGAAGTAGTTTGAAACCCGTTTATGTATGAAGGAGGTTTCACGGAGCTCGCCACGCCCGATTAGTGTTGTATCAGAGTTTCAACTTTATCTCCACCGACGCCAAAGCAACTTTCAAAAGCTCTGATATAGAATTTCGGAAACCAAAACAAAAGGTGTTAACTTTGTAACTTTTGTGGGCAACTGTTATTTGTTTGAAATTACGTATAATCTAATCTGTTTAACTTATAATTGTTTTGCACATAGTGAAGTAAAAATGTTAAGGTATTAAATATTTTAGGGCCACTTTTACATTTTTTGGTTAAACTTAATGACGACAAATGACCTAAACTGTGATTTAACCCGTTGAATGACGTAAAGTAATTTAACCCTGGACAGAAGCTAGTTTAAAGTAAAATATTAACCCAGGTAAATGTAAGTGACTCTTTGTGAAGTACGTTATTATTAATCCTTGATTTGGAAATGTCTTGACAAATATTCTTATTTTTTTAAATATTTGTCAATTTATATTTAGTATTAAATGTAATTTGTCAAATTGCATTTAATTTAATCTGTTTTACTTATAATTATTTTACAGACTGGGAAGGTTAAAAAAATTAGGGGCACTTGTGTATCGGTGGGTTAAATTTAATATTAATATAAACTGTAAAATATAAAATAATTCAACTCTAGTTAGAAGCTGGTTCCGAGTTAAATATCAAGCCCGGAACTTGGAAGTGGCCCTTTGTGAAGTAAATTATCTAGTTAAGTATATTTTATCTAGGAAAATCTAAGTCAAATATACATAGTATATACTTAATTGTAAAATAAATAAAAAATAAGAATATTTATTTGGAGATGTTTTGACAAACTTTCATATTTTTTAAAAATAATTAAAATTTTTAGAAGTTTTTTGAAATTAGTTAAAAATACAAAAAAAAATTAGCTAATTTCAACGATAACAATAATTAATATCCAATAAAAGTATACAAAATAGAGATATGCGCTTCCAGATCTGTTTCAATTTAAATAAAAACATAGAAAGAGTCTTTTAATTACAACGCAAATTAAAACAATTCTTTAATTTTCAACAAAATCTACGTATAATATAATTAAGATACATATCGGTCACCTAAGCTGTCAAACAAAAATTTTAAAAGTTATGATGTCACAGACAGACACACACACAAGCACCTGTACTCGTGGAACTTATAACACTCATCTGTTCCTATCGAGGGTAAAATAGTTTTTAATCTGCGATCATTGCTTCATTGATCATATAAAATTAAATTACGCACTCGTATGTTTTTGCTTGTAACATAATAAGCAATCATTAAATAACAATCTTAAGATTTTTGTTTTTACTTGGCTGTTGCAGGATAGGTAGTGACCTCGTTGAGTTGTATTCAGCGCCTTACCTTTCCTAACGTTTAAAAGCTGTGGCAAAAGTTTAATTCGAGTATAGAACTACGTAATAATTTTACGACTAGAAAACCAGCAATAAAAAACATATTTTGATTGTGAAACATATTTTATTAAATAATTAACATTTTTTGACAAAAAATTAGGAGTCTGCTAGTCAGCAAGTCATTCTAAATTCTAGATTTAAAGTTATAAATCTTTTATTTATTAGGTTATTTTTTTACCAAATGATTTTTTTTTATTTTCGGAATATGTTTGTTAAGAAATTGTTAAAAAGATATTTAACCATACAAACACACAGAAATAAAAAAAAAACAAATACATTTGTATATTTAATTAACAGCACCTACATTTTTAATAAATATTTTAATCATATGTTTAATAAGCTTCATAATTCATCTATACTAATATTATAAAGAGGAAATGTTTGATTTTTTGTTTGTTTGAAATGAATAGGCTCCGAAACTACTAGACCGATTTAAAAAAATCTTTTACCCTTATAATGCTTAGAATGCTAATGATACCTGAGTGACGTAGGCTTTGTTTCATCAAAATCGGTGCAGAAAAACCCAGGTTAGCAGGCGAAGCTACGTGAAACTGCTAGTTGCAAATAATTGTAAAGGTAGATTAATTTTAATCCTATCTACTGTTCATTACCATCGTTTCCAACCCTAGACAGTCAAGAGAAGAAACGGCAAACCAATCTCCCCGTCAACCAACAAGGGTCATCAAACATCTCTAACAACAAGGGTCTCCTGATTATTAGAGAGAACCGTAGCCTATAGACACTACCGATGTTAAAGTGCAACTCTACCGGCTACCTTACTCTCCAGGCCGGAACACGTCAGATTCATTATAGTGGCAAGAGGTTTATGTTATATAAATTATAATAAATCGGTAAAAAGCCCGTACACACTGAAAACAAGGTCTGTATTAAAACACATAGGTAAAATACAATCGAGGCAAATGTACCTTGTATTTCCAATTGAAAAACGAGAAAAATATTTTATTTTCGTACAGGAGTGAATGATGATATTCGTATCGTATATTCGATTTATAGCTCAGTGGGTACCGGGTAGGCATTAGTTATACGTCAGTTGAGAAGAAAACGTACAGAAACCTTAGTGTGAAGTTTTCGATTCGTCGATTCTCAAAAACCGAATACAGAATGAGTAAATGTACGTTTATCAGCTCAGAAGTATAACGATAAAACCTCTGACATATTTCGCATAAAATTCAAATGAAGTGAAAGAGAAGAAATTATGCGCATACTTTGAAAGGAGAAGAGATAGATATATTTATAACTGTTTTGCATTTGCTCAAAATTCGAATGTATACTAGTTTTTGTAGAAAATAAAAACTTAACAAACAGACGGATTTTCTGTTTTCAAATACACGTCGATAAAAATATATTAAAGTTTTGTCAACAGGAAGCTAAGTTGTTATGCATGATTCAAAGTACAGTACAATAATAGATACTATTTAAATTATGCGATTCGGCTGTACACTTCTTATTCTTTTTACACTTTATACTTTTACTTTTAATCTGGCTAACCTAATCTAAATTTAAGCGAAATGATTAATTATGTGTAAAAGCAACTCTATATAAGAAAACGTATCTTCAAGCCCATATCCCTGAAGTTGTAGGCAGAGGCACAACCAGAGCACCCACGACTAGCTGAAGACACTACGTCCCACAATGTGATAGGTGGCAAGCCAACAACAAATCGCCAACCGGGAACATATCCTATCCCGAGCAATATTTTTTTTTATTAGAAAGTTGAAAAAACCAAGTTTTCTTTTTGTTGCTCATCCGGGACCTCATGCAGTCCATTCCAACACCTGAACCGCTAGACCACAGAGGCAATATACAACTCTCTATAAAATACATTCGGATTTCCGGAGCTTGACAAATATAGCCGAAAGGCATAATTTAAATAGCACTACTGTAAATGTAATGTGGATGGATGTAGGTACCCGGGGAGACCAAGGCTGTCATTTCACGATCAGATCAATCGGATATTATCTGAGGGTGGTGTCAAGAGTCTCCGAAACCGGCGTGTTTGTATGAAAAGGGTAACGAATGTGAAGGAAGCAAGACAGGTTTGTCAGGATCGTGAGGTCTGGCACTCGATACTCTCTGCCTACCCCGTAAGGGACTTGAAGATATGTATGTACTACTGTAAGTACCGTTCTGCTGGTCTATGAATCGGAACATGAAAATGGCGAAGACGTTTCGACATATCTATTCGAAGTCGCAAAAGTTTCATGATAGGGGTGCAGGATTCTACGAGCGCCCGACGACTGCTCGATTTGTTCCTGGAATTGCATTGTTCTGAAGACACCTGGATTCTGGATTAGGTTAGTATCTACTCCTTTCAAGGGAGATTTGTGTTTTCGTCTCGAATGGCATACATACCAAAAATATACCGAATAAGAAATGTCATCCTTACGTATTAAGTACGAAGTGAAATTGTTTTAGTAAGATGTCTTTGGATTAATTTCAATGAGCGTGATTTTTTAATGACATGGGAGGTAAACAAGCAGACGTATTTCTTAATGCTTTCTCGCCGCCTAGAGACACCCAAGGTGGTAATGGTGAGTTACCAACCTGAGGCCGGGGTGTTAGGCCTCGAGCAAAAGTAAGTTAACCGGCTATCTTATTCTCCGAACCCGTACACGTCAAAGGTAATCACTGGCGATAAGGCGGCAGAAATAGGTAAGGTGGTGGTACCCATGTGGGCGAGTTGCTGCGATACTCTACCACCTAGTAGGATATCACGGTGTTAGTGACGGTAAGTCCATGCTCGCCTTTTACGAGCTGCCTGGCAGGAAGACAGATGGCCTATTCTGTAAAGGAGCCCGGACCAACACGGGGACTTACTTCTGTTTTTAGGCCTACTTTTGTGAAACAGTGCTTTAAATAGTAAGAATCACATTTTTTAACTATTGATTTTGTCTTTAGACACTTTATTTAATACATCTGTTTTTCTTTTTTTTATATATATAATATTGGAAGGCAAACAAGCAGAAGGATTTCCTGATGGTAAGAAATTCACGTCGCCCAGAGACACCAAAGATGATGGGATGTAAGGCCTCGAGCATAAGTCAGTTTACCGGCTACCTTACCCTCCAACCGGAACACGTCAACAGCAAACATTGATGTTATGGCGTCAGGAATAGGTAAGACGGTGGTACCAATCCGGTCGAGTCGCTGCAAAACTCTGGCACCTAGTAAGATGTCACGGAGTTAGTGACGTTGAGCCTATGCTCGCCTTTTACGAGCTTCTCTAATATTAACACCAAAAATGCTTTGTTACATCACGTCACAAATCTCATAACATATCTATACTTTTAAAATAACATGTCCTGACTGATAGATTCATCATCGCCAAGCAAAAACTTTTTCCGCCTTATTCCAAAAAAACACTCTAGTACCAGGTTTAAACCAAGACCAAAAAGTCTAGGTTTGTTACGGTATCAAAGTTTGTTACCGTACTAAATGTCATTCTTATTACAAAACGAAGACCAACCGAGGACTTTCTAGTACCAGAGTTAGTACCACTGTTAGTACCGTGTCAAGCAAAATCGTTCATTCACTCTTTCCGCATTTGATTAGTTTGATGCCCCGTTCCTTATAACGCAAACTTAGATGACGAGAAATGTAAAAAATGTTTATTTAAAATTAGATTCTTAGCAATAAAAGTCATAACGAAATTGATTATTCAATTTTGCTACGAAACATATATTAAATTGAACATTTTGTTAATATACGAATTTCGTTTTTATGGTCACGTTCTAGTAGTAATTAATGTAGCTAGCGTACAACGAAAAGAAGTGCTCAACGCGCGTAATTCAATATGTGTGTTTATAAATATTTTCGAAATGTAAACATTCTATATTATTGAATAGGCCCTCAAGTTACACAAAGAAACTTTGTGGTTGTTATTGTTAAGCACAACGAGATGCGTAGTATCTTTAGGTAGTCTGTGACAACGAGTCACAAATCACTTACGTTGCGTCGTTTCTAAAATAAGTGGTTTATGAAAATAAACCTTAGTGTTTTCGGCTAGTTGTGGGTGTCCTGATTGTACCTCTGCCTACCTGTTCTATGGTACAGGCGTGAAAATACTTCTTACAAAAATAAAAAGTAACAAATTTTTTTGCTATACTGAAGCAATAGCATCAAATCTCAAACCAATAAAAAGTATTTTATTGGTCTGAGCTTTAATTAGATTTTAATTAATTGACAGACTCTGCAAAATTAAAAGAAGTTACCTATACGTTTCACTTTTATTATTGTGTTAGTTATGGTCAGGAGTAGTAATACAGTAGTCTGTCGGCTCAGCTAGTTTTCAACAAATAGTGTTGCAATTGAGATTAATGTAATGTTACATGATTGAATGATGAAAATTTTAGACTAAATGAAATCTCGGAAAAAATCGAAGTGATGAGAAGATTAAGTAGGCTTGGAAGCGGGTGAAGTTGCCAAAGCTAACTTCTCCCCTCAGGAGAGTAGTCTCAGGCTAGGCTTACGGATGCAGGAATTCTAATTTGTGGAGTCAGCTAACTTGGTAGAGTTTTGCAATGAATTACCCAGATTGCTACTAACGCCTTACCTATCTCTGCTGATATATAGCACCAGTACTCATCATTGTTATTTTCAGTTTAAAGGGTAGGTTACAATAATAAATCTCACCTTCAAGTTAGTTAGAAGACATATAATTCATAACATCAGTTAGGATACAGTTGTTTGCATGTTATCTTTCATAAATTATAAAAAATAAACAATCTGGTTTCACTTTAAATACTACATTTGAGTATTTCAGTACAATAACTTTGATATTTAAAATTGATCATCCTCTACTGAAGGAAAAGGGTGTCAGGCTATTGTAAATAGTAACATATTTTTTAAAAAAGACAACTAGAAATGTAGTTTACTTACAATAAATAAATGTTGTTTAGGCATACTATAAACAACATATAATATTACTAAAAACAAAGAAGTTATAGTTATTACACATTTTAATAAAATCTTAGGTTATACAAACAGGTTCGGGTTAATAATATGAAATTATTACTTTAAGATTTCACAGTAGGTAAAACACAGAAGTTATAGTTATAATTACACATTTTAATAAAATCTTAGGTTATACAAACAGGTTCAAATAAATAATATTGAATTATTACTTTCAGACTTTACAGTAGGTTTATCTACCTTATTCTACAACTACACTTTGAATAGATAAGACTGATCTTGAATGGCTAAGAACATGTTATGAAATACAAAAAAACAGTGTTAATTTTAAGAAATATTATAACATATAACATAACTCATGTGAAATTAGTTTCTTTAAACTTCCTTCTTCTCATATTGCCCCTTACTATGCTTGCAACATAAGATTACACTTGTGCTATAATTTGTTCTCTAGGATGTTCACTATTTCTTCAGAAAATAGCTCTTCTTCATTTATTGTGAGTACAGAGCAAGTAACTATTTTCTTCGCTGTCTCAATTTCTCCATACATTCCCCATAATAAGCAGTAAAATGTTGCTTCCATTGATTGAAGCATCTTTCAATACAAGTTTGGATCTGAATTGGGCTACTGTTGTACCATTGTTCTGATTATGTTTGGGGGTCAGGGATAGCCACTGTCGCTTAATATTAAGCCAAAAAATTCACCAAATTTAATCTCTGTTTTAATCAACTTTTTCCAAACATTCTAGAATTACAAACACTACCAGGACATCGTACACATGACATAGTTCAGCATCTTAAAGTTTGCATCACAAACTACCTGAAATATTAACAGTTATGTCTTAAATCATACTTTATCAACATAGTGTTATACATAGCAAAACATAGAATTAACAAAATGTATTTCAATAATAATTTGTTAAGTTTTTATTTTTTAGACTATCGGATAACAGACAAGCAAATGCTTTCTTGATAGCCAGAACTAAATACTAACAATATACACTGAATTAGTTAATATTTTGTTGCCAAGCTGAGGCTGGTAGGATAAGATTATTTAGTAACTATACCAGCTTCACTATAACTTACTTACAATCGATACTGATATATGCTAGGACTAATTGGCTACATAGAATAAGCAAGACACAAGTTGAGATCCAGGTATGTCATCAGAAACATCTAATCGGTATGAGTTATTTTAATAAATAATCCAGCTCAAGATTTTTGATAGGTAAGCACTAAACACATGTTTGACTAGAATTTGGAATTGTATTATTAATGTTATACCTATTACCAATAATATTAATAACAAAACAATTGTGTCTGTTAATATAGGTTATAGACTTAATAGTTTGAAATATATTTCACACAATTACCTGCACATTGATGGATATCCTTTCGAGTTAATATTTGGCTGACCCCAATCAGCTCATATTTTTTATTACTCTATTAAGAGTGTGCAATACTGAGAAAATTTTGTCATAGCCTCATCTTGCTGATCTAGCTGGATTTTTTATGAATCTATGAGATAAACAAGCTAAAAGCACAGCTATGTTCTGGTTTGTTTTACTTATAACTGACTGGGATACACAATGTAAGGCAGCAGCATCGTCTTCAATCTATAAATAAAACAAAAAAGTTAGTAAGTATGTACCTACTCACTGAAGGGATTGAAATATGTTAGCACTGTTTACAATGTAGATTACAAAGTTTATACACTTACCACATGACGAAGCCAGTTACATAATGTGAAAACCACTTGCAACTCAGGATTCAAAGCTCATCCTCGTGGGTTGTGAACTTAATCCTCACACAATAACTCCACTATTTTATTTGCAAATCTTTTAAAAATCTAGATTTTCAGCAAAAATCTTCGTCACTTAATTCAAAGGGTACAGGGTCTATTCTGTTGCTAATACATTTCCAACTCTTCGAAATCTATAAAATCAATCGAGTTCATTCATTTCTAGCTATTGTGATCAAATTTAAAAAATGTTTTGAAACAAATACGACGCCATGTTTGACGTTTTGAAGTTAGTACCGAAGTTAAACTAGGGGCCGCAGTGGTCTAACTTTAGTACCATAGAAAGTCCAAGGACAAACGTCAAACCACGTTTTGTAATAACGTTTTTAATAGTTCATGGTTTAAACCTGGTACTAAACTTGGTACTATTTTTAGACCTCGTTTTGGAATAAGGCGGAAAGTGACAGCCATGAAATTTGGTAGATTCGCTTTATTGAGTAGACACCCACTAAGGACGGAGTTGAACGTTTCTGAAAATTTTACACACTAGGGGCGACATAGGGGTTGAAAGTTTAAATAAAAGTCCCTATTAATGGGCTATTAATTAAAATATATAGGTAGGTATGTTTAAAAAGGAATAAGTATTTTTTTTAGTTGAATTTAAAAAAAAAATTAATTCAACTCCAGTTCAGTAAATATTTTAACTTCCACGAGAGCAAAGCCGCGGGTAACAGCTAATCTATTAAATTTGTATTACACATACAAACATTCCTTTTGAATCACTCTGTGAATGAGCAAGTGTGATGGCGGAGTCATCCAAAAATGATGAAAGCTGCAATAGCATGTGACACATGAGTAATTTTTGTTTACCAAGGGCTCTTCTTTATTGAAATCGAAATAGGTTTTTTTGTAGTTTTACTACGCTTAAATTATTATTGCTTAAAATCTCATATTCATATTTTTTAATAAGAGGCCCTTGGAGGTAAGCTTCAATTATTAATTGGCATTTGCTTCACCAAGAACTTCATTTCATTTGATGTCGTATTGATTCGCTGTCAGTACGGAGTTCAATGGACTTTCATTTTTGTTTGATGTTGAATAAAAAACTTAATCAAAAGTTAAATGATTTTTTTTCCTCGTCTTGGTCCGGACTCCTTTGCTGAATAGACCATCTGTCTTCCTGCCAGGCACCTCGTAAAAGGCGAACACTGGCTCACCGTCACTAATACCGTGACATCCTACTAGGTGAAAGAGTTTCGCTGCGACTCGCCAGAATCGGTACCACCGCCTCATATAATCCTGCCCCCATAACGTCCAATGCTTGCCGTTGACACTGCCAGTTCGGAGGGTTAGGTAGCCGGTAAACTTACTTTTGTTCGAGGCCTAACATCCCGGCCTCAGGTCGACAACGCACCATTACCACCTTTGGTGTTTCTAGGCGGCGTGAATTTCTTACTATCATATACTTACTATCTCCTTATTATAACAAAAAAAATGTGCCGTGACGTAAAGTTCCATGACCAATGAGCTGAACCCACGGTGTCCCCAGGCTTCGTAGAAGAATACAGCTTCTATGCTTTCCTATTAAGCAACTGATAAGTACCTAACAATGGATTTTTGTCACTGCCTTACTAATACCTGCCACCATAACATCAGAGTTCGTCACTCTTGTGACGTCATGTTTTGTGCGTCTAATAACTAACTAATACACCTATGTATAACCATTGCTCGGTACGCTTATTTTCATGAACGCAAGAATCTCAGGAGGAACTTATTATAACGAGGAACGTGAGGAAATGTGTGCACCCTTTCCTAACTAATTTTAAAAAATAAACTGTTTTTCGTTTTATCCGTCTTTGTGACGCTTTAATCACTGCAAATGTCGTATCTCGGACATACCACACATTTTAGGTATGAATCAAAAATATATTTGTAATATTTTACAAAACTTTTTCTTTTCACACCATCAGTTATGTTTTTATGTTCTTATAGTTTATGTACTCGTGTTTGTATGTATACACCCAGTATAATACAATTGTTTACACATTGTGTTACCTTAAGTGTTTGTATGTATTCTCAGAGATATATAAAAGTTTACATATTTTTGTTATGTATGCAAGTGTATATATTTATGTATGCACGTTTGATGGTCTATCATTATTTTTTTGTGCATATCATTTGTTTTTTTGTTTTTCTCCTGGGTTTGATGTATGTAACATATTTATGTAAATGCTGTATACTTATCATTTTTTTCTAACTTGATTTATTGTGCACTGTAAGTCTACCATTTAAGTTATTAATGAGCTCCTTTTTGGGTGAGCTGGAAGAAATCTTTTCTGAGATAAGTTGACCTTTTGTACAAGTCTTTTAGTTTTAAAGTTTATGTGAGTTTTTTTGTGTATAGTACCTAAATGATTAAATAAATACCTTATTAGCTTTACTGTGTTCGGCCATAACGTTGGAAGAAAGTAAAGTAGAAAATGATGCGAAGTGTGATTTAGTAAAGATTAATATTAACAACCTATCTAAGATAAGAGATAGTACTATTACAGATTAGTAACCAAGCAACCACTGCTATTTTTCAGTAATTAATACAAATTTCTTAGCAACAAAACTCTAGTAGGCCTATCTCTATCTGTAGATAGGTTATTAATAAGGTCGTAAGTCTACCTCTAATTATAAAAAAAGTTAACACCGTTCACGAGTCGTAAGTAAGTGTGACTACTATTTAACAAAATGTACGTTTACTTATCATTGATGGATGATATTTTTCACAAAAAAATAAGGAAAAAAACACTTCCCATTTCGCGTGAAGAAACTTCTTGTATACATTTTGACTCGTCTGCAAAAATACACTGCTTCGATAAATCACTGCTCTGTCTCTCGTTAAATCGAACATGAAAATTCGACTTCCAAATCAAGTGAATGCGAAGTGAATAAGTGTTACAACTTTTTACTATTCAGTCATCGTTCAAACTGATTTCGTCAGTTTACCCGTTAAACTGAATTTAATGTTCCTTGCATCAGTAAATTCATAATTACATGTATACCTACGCAGCCTACGCTGTGAAAACCAAAACTTAAATATGTAATAGATGAAAATATTTTTTGTATAAAATGTATTGACATTATACAGTTTAATGAAATAAATGAAATCTAAAAATATATAAATTTTGGTTTTCCAATTTTCTAATAAAAAAAAAATTTGCCCGGGATTGGATATGTGCCCATTTGGCGATAGGCTTGCCGCTTATCGTATCACATTGTGGGACCTAGTGTCTTCGGCTAGTCGTGGGTGCCCTGGTTGTGCCTCTGCCTACCTCTTCAGGAATATGGGCGTGAAGATACTTAATAAGATAATTTATAGCTGAAATAAATCTCTGATATTCGTCAAGAAATTAAAAAAAGTGTAAAATAAATAAGTATTTGCGTATCACCATACGAAATAGTCCTAAATTCTTGTACATAAAGAAGTATTTAAAAAAAGTGAAAATATAATTCATTGTTTTGTTAATTCAATTATTATAAACCAAAATAAAGTTACTTGACAAGTAATTTATTTCATATTCTTGTGAGTTTTAAATAACAAGCACCGACTGATTAAACAAAAGACGAAAATGAAGAAAAGAGGGTACTTATTCCTTAAAGGTCAGCAACGCATCTGTGATACTCCTGGTGTGGCGGTTGCCTGTGGGCGGCGGTGATCACTTTCCATCAGGTGACACACTTGCTCGTTTGCCTCATTTTATATATAAAAAAAGTTTTACCAAAGTAATTAAAATGTGTAAATAAATTTCTGCTGATTCTTTGAGAAGTATTGTTATTAAATAAAGTCTATTAACTAAAAAAAGTCTTGTAAGAAATAACCTTTACCGGAACGTACAAACGGACAGGAAAAAAGCTGACGTGATCGAAATGGTTCTTAACTGCGTTTTTTTTTTAGAAAAGAAAGAAAGAAAGAAAATATATTTATTTGCGGAATGTATTTCTACTACATTGTGGTATGCCAATATATAATAATATTTATATAATATTTATAAAAGTAATTTAAAGTGATATTGATAACGTTACGTTTTTTTTACTTTTTTTTTGAAAACGTATTATGTCAGAGTTACTGTTTTTTTATATTTTCTTAGAGCACTTTTGTTTTGTTAAATTGACTGAATCAGTTAAACTATTTACTTCAAATCATTCCTTCAAATTTGATGCATATCTTAAACATTAAAGGATCGGTGAGGGTACAATGATCATCGACTGTCCTCATCAGTTCCAGGTTATATTCAGCAGTTCCATTACTCGACAAAAGAACTGATGACCTCACTACAAGTCGAACTCGGGACATCGTGACTTACACACTAACCGATACCATTAGATGATGATAAGGCAAAAAAAATTAAATTTTACCTACCTCTGCCTCCCTCTTCGGGGATATGGGTGTGAAGATACATTTTTTACTTGCAATGTTGATAAGGGAAAGTACATTTCTATGAATATGAAAATTTAGTGAGGTTGGTATGCAAATCGAACATAGCGAAATACATTTTTGATTGCCTGGCGTGAGTTTTATTTTCGCACAACGCTGTTAAGTGCCATCAAAATTCAATTCGCATATTTATGACACAACGAACTTCGATTCATCGGTTCTGGGAGGAATATAGGTAAAAGACTTGAACTAGTTTTTTATGATATTGGAAGGCAAACAAGCAGACGGAATTCCTGATGGTAAGAAATTCACGCCGCCTATGGAAACCAAAGGTGGTAATGGTGTGTTGCCAACCTGAGGCCGGGATGTTAGGCCTTGAGCAAAAGCAAGTTAACCGGCTACCTCACCCTCCAAATCGGACCACGTCATGACGTTATGGCGGCAGGAATAGGTAAGGCGGTGGTACCAATCCGGGCGAGTCGCTGCGAAACTCTACCACCTAGTAATAATAACTAGTAATTAAAGTAATAGAAGAGGCAAAACACTTTTAGTGCTGTCAGATTAGTCTGTGTGTTAAATTTTTACAGACATTTAATCTATTCCTCTATTATCTGTATCTATATCTATCTATCTATCTGATATGATCTCTTTTGTTTTAGTTTCATTTGAAAATGTTAGCCTGCATCTAAAATAAGTTTAATTTATGCACAGCGGAAACACCAACAGTTTTTTTTTTATTTTAGCTAAATTTAAGATTTTTTGTTGACCACTTTGTTGATTACACGCCTAACTGCACCAAGTAACCGTGAGGCTCAAGTTCGATTTCCGACGGGGGCAGGCATTTGTGTGATGAACATTTAAATGTCTGTATATCTGGGTTTAGGTGTTTTCCAGTAACTTTTTAAATATTTATATGTATTGAAATCGTTGGCTAACACCCGTAACACAAGCATATTATTTGCTTACTTTAGGGTTAGATTCAATTTCTGCATCTCGTCCAGTGATATTTATTTGTTAATATTTATTTGATTAAAATTTTATATGTCTATCCTCCTTCTCTAGATAAAAGAGTTACGCTAGTTCAGAATAAATAAAACGACAAATAAAACTATTTTAAACAAAACCAACGAAGAGTCTCCACGTCACCTGCACAAACGGGAAATATGCATGGACGAGTGTTCGTGCTCGACACATAAAACTCACGCACAAAATATATCTACGTAATATTTTTTCCACAATTTCAAATGCAGGTATAATAAGGCACTTTTTCACACTAGCGTTTTTTTTATGATATTGGAAGGCAAACAAGTAAACGGATTTCCTGATGGTAAGAAATTCACGCCGCCTACAGACACCAAAGGTGGTAATGGTGCGTTGCCAACCTGAGGCCGGAATGTTAGGACTCGAGCAAAAGTACTCGTAAATTTACCGACTACCTTACCCTCCGACCTGGAACACGTCATGCCGTTATGGCAGTAGGAATAGGTAAGGCGGTGGTACCAATCCGGGCGAGTGGCTCTTAACTCTACCACCTAGGCAAATGTCACGGTGTTAGTGACGGTAAGAATATGCTCGCCTTTTACGAGATGCCTGGCAGGAAGGCAGATGGTCTATTCTGCAAAGGAGCCTGGACCAACACGGTCAAAAAGAATCAAATATTATGTTTATGGTAATTGAATAAGGTGAAGAAATGAAAATTGCTGAATAAGTACATAAAGTAGATATGAATGATGTATTCTGCAAAAGAGCCTGGACCAACACGGGTAAAAACAATCAAATATGTTTATGGTAATTGAATGAGGTGAAGAGATGAAAATTGCTAAATAAGTACATAAAGTAGATATTATGAATGATGTATTCTGCAAAAGAGACTGGACCAACACGGGTTTAAAGAATCAAATATTATGTTTATGGTAATTGAATGAGGTTAAGAGATGAAAATTGCTAAATAAGTACTTATAGTAGATATGGAAACTTTTAGAATTTTACAATTTTAGAGGGGATTAGTTACTCTTGCTTGTTTGTGTAACATGCTATTGATAGATCTGCACAACGAAACCCACTTCGTTTGTGACAAAAAGATCTGGTCGTCCATGTAGCATTCGTAGGACAAATCAATTAAAGCAGTGAAGGCTCGAAATCTCTGATCGAATACAAAAAAATGTCGGGAAATCATCAATCACGGGAAACATCAACTATCACAAACACAACTTTGGCTTTTCAAGTGATGTAATTTTACTATAGTTTTAAAAGTAAAAAAAGTGTCTTATAAAAGTTGGTATAATATTTCATAACTTAACAGGCCCGAGAAAAAAGGGCGCCCATAGAAATTTGTGTGATGTAGAGGGATACGCAAACACAGATTTTGAGCAGAACGTATTTCTTTAGATAGATTCCATTTTTCAAATATGATGTTAAGTAAATTGAATTTAAAAACGGCACTCAGTATAACAGAGAGCGAGCTTGAGCATCAAGATAAAGTTCAATAGGAAGCCTCTTTAGCTGCAGTCAAAATTTCGACACATGATCATACTTAAGTAAACCAAATATGAATATGATACAGATATTTTGTAGACGTTTTAGTTTATTTCATTGATCCTTTCTAAGATGAACAAAGCTTGCGTTACTATAATCTAACAAAGGCAGGAGTAATGACTCCGCCAGGGCAATTTTAGTTGGTATGGGCAAAACATTCTTCATACGTTTCATAGAGCTCCAGGAAGCATACAACTCTTTACTGATTTCTTTAATTTGAAAATCCCAAGACAATATATTGTCTAAATAATAACACGTGATGCCAAAACTTTGGACCCATTTCTTACGAAAATTGCGCGGTCGCAAGGGCATAAAATTGGGCACACTAATAGTTTGTGTAGAAGATGTGCAGAACGCTAATATTTTTCAATGATAATGCTTTTAAAGTACATTAAATAAATAAATTAAACATTACCCACACTAGCATGCATTTGACACACACAAATACATTGATGATAACGATAAAAAATCACAGGTGGCGCACTTAAAAGTTGGGAAACAAAGTAGTTGATATTGAGAAATGAAGATGGCGTTTTCATCAACAAGATATTAAAATTTATCATGGACGAATTTCGACCAACGGGCGACCACTAGTCAAAATAGATACCCAAATTTTTAACTTTTTTAAAAAAAGGTATAGGTAGACTTACCTTTGATCGTTATTGATGGTAACGAATTCCAATCTATGCGTAAAATAAGCTTCCTGTTGCCTTTAATTACAATGTAGTAATTTAGATTATATTTATGTATTAATTAGTGCAATCAGTCAGACTAATTGGTAAAGTCCTTCAACGACATGCTCTATTAGTAAGTACTTATAACTACTCTGGTCAGGTACTAGTCTGGTACGCTTGGCATTATCGTATTTTAGAGGAAGGTCTTCTTTATGATATAAAAAGACAAGCAAGAAGGTTTTCCTGTTCTCGAAAAATACGCTCAACCTGAGCATGTACAAATATGGAACAGTATGGAAACAAATTGTTAATAAAATACTTATCTATACTCCTCTGAAGCAATAGTATATACTAAATAGCAGAGTTTCGCAAAGTGGGGTACGCGAACCCCCCTAGGGTTGCCCCGTAACCCGCGTAGCCCCTGCCATTCGACGGCAGGGGCTACGCGACAAGATTTACGTAATGGAGGCAGCTAGACAGGAAGAGTATCCAGAACTATCACGCAAAGCGGTAAATTTCCTTTTACCCTTTGCTACAACATACTTATGTGAGAGTGGGTCACACTTAGTCATGATGAAAACTAAGTACAGAAATGGACTTGATGCCAAGTCAGAATTAAGGTTATAATTGTCCAAAATTACTCCTAAGATTGACTCCATTTGAAACAAGAAACAAACACACCCATCATATTAATAGTAGCAAAAATATATTTCTTTTGGCATTTTATTGTTACCTTTTATTGAAATAAAAACATTATTTTCCTTAACAGTCAATTTTATTGTTTTCTTTGCGGGGGGGGGCTTTAATTAGTTAATTAAGGGGGGTTCGCTGTCACCTGGAAACTTTAACAGGGGTACGTGGAGCCGAAAGTATGAGAAACCCTGCTATAGCATTAAAGCAATAGCACTTACCAACAATGTCATTTTTTTGTATGATATAGAAAGGCAAATAAGCAGTCAGATTTCCTGATGGTAAGAAAAAATCCACGCCTAGAGACATCAAAGGTGGTAATGGTGCGTTGCCCACTTGAGGCCGGGATGTTAGGCCTCGAGTAAAAGTGACTACCGGCTACCTTACCCTCCGAACTGGAACACGTCAACGGTTAGCACTGACGTCGTGGCGGTAGGAATAGATAAGACGGTGGCACCAATATGAGTGAGGCCCTGCGTTACACTACCATCTACTGTTTTACTGTTCTGTAGTGATCAATCAAATTGCTGTAACTACGTAGCTCACAAATAATACATAGTAGGTAATATTATAGCGTCAGTAAATCCCAGCAAAGTTCAATACGCTCATGTCATTTTTAAAAAGATCGGCGACATGACGACTCGTTTTGATGCGACACTCGCTTCTGCAGGAAACCACTGAAATCACTGAAACCACTGCCAAAATCATCGAAGGATCTCGTCAATGCTTACGTTTGTATGAGTGTGCCGTTTCAAACGTTTGTAGGTAGTTAATATACCGCTTTATATTTATACTGTGACCTGATATAGTAACATTAAGTTATTGCAACATTGACAACTGATACTGTAACATTAGTACTCCTAACTGGATCACGACAATGACTAACATTATGATAGTTTGAATAGGTAACACTTTCCCTTTATATTCTCAGAGAAAGCAGAATACCGCGGGCTAAATAAGATGAACACAAATTGTATGTTTGTATATTCAGTTGTAATAACAATCCCAATTAACACAATGTTGTCAAACAATTGGTAAACAAACATTAAAACCAAGTGACGCTGCTTCATCAGCTCGGCGTTTGACGGGTTATTAACTAGTTTGATATATATTTTACTAAATTCTATTAATACTTGGTTGTAACTTTGGAATCGTATTATCTATATTTTATTGATAAAATAAAGACTTTTTTATTAAAACTTTATATATTTTATTGAAATTGAAATCTTACGATTCTCTTCTAGGAGTTTTGGCGCCATCGAGAGAAAAGATGGCTGAAGTTTTTTTCATAATTACTGAATTTCGTGTTAATATTGAGTGAAATTAGTCAATTTTGGTGGCATTTTGTACAAATTTGTTCAGTCAAAGTGCACAAATGAAATAATCGTATCCTGTATTTCCTCGTTGCCACCAAATCTCATTACATGATCCTGAGTAATGAGGCGACCGCTTTACCTAAGAGCCTGACATGACTTACTGACGATTTATGACTGATGACTAATTATAATTAATTAAAATTAATATAAAATTTGATGCAAATTTCTGTTTGACTAATGGCAAAATACTGACGTAAAGGCCAAAACCTCAAGAAAGAAAGATTTTCTTCTATCTTTTTTCGTTCTTAATATTTTCAAAATTCAATTATACTTTTTAAACAGCCAGTAGAGTTTGCATCGTAATGCAACCTCTACATTACTAAGGATCACATTAATTTATTTAGTTATTTTCCACTTCATTGTGCACGTAATAGAGGTCAACAGCAAGAGATTACAAATAATAAATACAGTACAAAAGGCGAGCTTATCTCTAAAAATAAACCTCTAACAGCTTACCTGAGATAGAGAGAAAGCAATACATATCAAAAAATGACAAGTGGACAATATACAAGCTAAAGATTTTAAGAGATAAATAAATTTATTTAAATACTACACAAATATATTTAATACTGATATATGTTGTATATACTGATAACTACTGTCGTAGTTTAAGTTCTAGCCCTGATGATGCTGTCATAAGCGAAACCGGTAGGCTATTTATCAAGTAATAAATTATAAGTGGTACGTAAAACAGTACAAGTGTTTCGTCATTTAAAAATATGAATATTTGGAAGCTCTACTAAGCGCCGACGATGGAAAATATCAAATATTTCACAAATAAATTAAGTAAATAAACTTAGTGGTTGCTTTACTTAGTTATCTTTGTAAATCCTTTGAATTTGATAGTTTAGGTAAATCAGGACGGACTTTTGGTTATTGTGATAAAATGACGCAATGATATCACAATAATTAGGGTTACTCTCATCACAATAACCAAGGTAACAATTGTCCAAGGGCGTACGTCACCAGAATTCTGCACAGAAAAGGGCAGACGAAGAGTATTAAGTACCTACCTCTTGTAAGTACCCTACTAAGTAGGGATGTGGCAATAATTTTGAGGAAATTAGGTATAAAAACCAGTTTAAACGGTTTTACTTCATTTGGTGAAATACCGTCCTATGTTTAAGCTTTTCTATGAGAGGGTGAGGGGGTTCTGCCCGTATCTCGTTACGTCCATGAATAAAAATATAAATTCATGCAAAAATGGTAAAAATCTTTCCAAATGTACACTCATTTGGCAGAACGTCGTCAGCGTTAGACAAAGAAACAGGTTTAGAATATATTTTCTGAATTCTGTAGCGATTTCTTTAGTTTACAAAAACGTAACATTCCACAACTGTAAGCCTATGTAAACTAGGTCAGACTGTTTATGAGGTAGTCTAGCCTGCATTACACAGCATTTCATACACTAACTTCGAGTTCAATAGTTCCTAGTACATACAGATAACATATATTCATTTATTTAATAAAAACACTTGCTCCTAGGGTTGCCAAATTGTTTTTACAAAAAAAGTTTCAGACACAAAGAGAACAAGCGTTTTGTTTTGAAGGCAGTTTCATGAGAGTAATGATTCACGCTTTCGATAATCTCTGCCTATGTGCCTCTAGACGTGAATATGTGTGTGTGTTGATTCTCGCACCACTTATTAATCTAGTATCATTTTATAACGTTCATAAGCTTCATCGCATCTGTAGGTAATATGATATAATGTTATACTTAATGCACTGTTTTCAAAACAGTATTTTGTAAACTTTTTGTTAAACAGTAATAAGTTTCGGCTAAAAACAGAATAACACTGTATTAAATAGTAACATTAGAAGCCCTAGCATAATCTAGAATAATACTAAGTGGAAGAGTTTTGCAGTGACTTACCCGGATTGGTACCACCGCCTTACCTTTGCGTGTTGCGCTTTGGAGGGTAAAGTAGGCGGTAAACTTACTTTGGTCGAGACCTGACATCCTGGCCTCAGATTGGCAACGCACCATAACCACCTTTGGTGTCTCTAAGCAGCGTCAACTTCTTAACATCAGGAAATCCGTCTGCTTGTTTGCCTTCCAATACCACAAAAAAGAACAAATCAAATACTATTTTCTATACGTCCAAATAACGAAATCCTTACTTGTCTTTATCCAGCACGGGAAGCTTATCTATATCCATCCAATAAAACAATAAACACATTCCAAACCTCTTGGAGAAAGTTAAAGAAATGGGCAATAAGGATATTATTACTTCAAAAATAAATTTGCTTTGGGACGATAGCACCGGAGAAAGCTTTCCTGAAATCTTTCCCGTGGCTTTAATGTTTGTTTTGTTGTATTCACTCGGAATAACAATGACTTCCCGCGGTAATAGTTTTTCGCCATAGTTGTACGAAGTCGTTATTACTTAATACATCTACTGGGGATAACATAAATGGATAGAGTTTAATTTTTTTATTCAGAAACATTATCTTTTATTATCTACTAGCTGTCCCGGCGAACTTCGTTTCACCCGTTTAGTATGAGAAATAATAAAGTATTATTTTTCCCATTTTCCCTGCAACTTTCCCGGTTTTTCTTTTCGTAAGATCCTTCTCCTGATCATAAGTAATACAATAATAAAAAAAGTTAGCTAAATCGGTCCAGTCGTTCGGAAGTTATGCGCTTACCAACACATTTAGCGATTCATTTTTATATTATAGATAAAAGAGAGTCGTGCTAGTGACACTAGTTATAACTATTACTAATATAGTTAAATTACTCAGAAACGGCTAAACCAATTTGACTTTGAGGCATGACGTTTTGAGGTTCCGGGTTCGATCCCCGGGTTGATTAACAAAATAAACAAAATTTGCGCATTTCTAATTAAGATTGGATACGTGCTCGGTTGGCTATAGGCTTACCACCTGTCACATTGCGGGCCTTAGAGTAGTAAAGACGGCTAGTCGTCGGTGCCCTGGTCGTGCCTACTTCTTTGGGGATATGGGCGTGAAGATACTTTACTTTTTACTTTTAGGTAACATACATAGAAGAACAGCATTCGCCGGGTTAAAACGATTTCATTTAATTAAAATCTCTAGGTACACTATTAGTCGCGTCTGTTGTCTAGTGGTCCAGTGTATGGCATTAAATGCACGAAGGTTTCGATTCCCGGGTCGGGCTATTTAAAATGTTAATATTTTTTTTCATAAAAACAACATTGACGGTGATTGGCTGTAGGTTGCTCTGGTAGTGATTGGTTTGTAATCTGTCACAATAGAGGATATTCAGATAGTCCGGGCTACTCTGGTTGCTCTGTCTACCTCTTTGGAGATACAAGCGAAAAGCTACATACTATTAAAGTGTACAAAAGTATTTGTGTGTATAAAAATAATTTCTATTATTTTTCATTAGTTTGAAGAAGATCCTGAATTAAAATTTGCAAGCTATTTAAACCATGATGCTACTAACCCACAATTGGTGACATAGATACACTTCTAATATTTAAATTATGCGCTTCGGCTTCACACTTTTTACTCTTTTTACACTTTATACTTTTATTTTTAAATTGGCTGTCCTAATATAAATTTAAGCGATTTGATGTGTACTAAGAACTCTATGTAGATATATTTAAAATACATTCGGATTTTTGAAGCTTGACAAATATAGAAAAAGCGCATAATTTAAATAGTACTACTGTATATGTCTGACAGACTGGTTGATCCAAACAATCCGAATAACTTTTTCGCACGCTGTCGATTCGGGTTGCGATTTCGAGTTGGTGCCTTATTTTAAGTATCACACCATTAAAACTGCTCGTAACTTTGCCCACACTTAGATTTCCAAGTTTTAGCGCCATCCCCATCCTCGAGACCGCCCGCCCGTCACTACACATGTGAGTAAAATATTTTTAACTTATTTAGTACCTACACTATTTTTAAAACCTTAGAATAACGTAAAACTAGTAAGAAAACTCTTTTTTTATGATATTGGAAGGCAAACAAGCAGACATATTTCCTGATGGTAAGAAATTCACGCCGCCTAGAGACACCAAAGGTAGTAATGATGCGTTGCAAACCTGAGGCCGGGATGTTAGGCCTCAAACAAAGTTAAGTTTACCGGTTACCTTACCTTTTGATCCGGAACACGTCAATGGCAAGCACTGACGTCATTGCGGCAGGAATTGGTAAAGCTGTTAACGGTGTTAATAGCTGTAAGCCTATGCTCACCTTTTACGAGCTGCCTGGAAGCAAAGCAGATAGTCTATACTACAAAGGAGCCCGGGCCAAGATGGTCTGTTATATTTATATTAATATCATACTTTATTAAACTTGTTTTTTTGGAATATTTTATAGCCACCTACAGATTTGGTTATTAAAAAAAACAATTTCAAAAGGACTAACGAAAATGCATGATATTAATAATAATAATTAATAGTCATAAGAAAAAAAAATTTTTGGTAAAAATGCTAATAATAATAACTTGAGCAAGTGATGTTTTGTAATTTTTTATTTAGTTAATTTAATAAAACAGTTTAGTGGTGTGTGTTGTATGGACCTGGATATATTTGGGAGTTTTAGCTTCCGGTAAGTCCAACTCATTCGTAGCGCACTATTTTGTCTGTTTTATTACGCCATAATAAGTATACATTTTTGGCTGAAAAGTGGAAATTAAATAATTTTATTTGGATTTAATAAATATTTTTATTTTATTTTCTAAGAAATTGCACTGTTATTAAAGTAAAAAGGTTGATTTTATTAAAAAAAGTTTAACATTGTAACAATTTTAATAAACATATGGCTTAAACGTGACATTTTTAGAGTCGTTACTATAATTGATTGTTCAAAAATAAACAACCTGTGATTATTTTTGTTTAAGACGCATGCTTGCAATTAAACCTACTTTAAGTAAAAGTAGGATAAATATTTAATAGTTGGCCAAATCTTAAGTTGAAAAGCCTGGTGGGGTGTTGTCAGAATCCAAACTGTTTTATTGCTAAAATCTTAAAGCGAGAAATAAGAATTGCTGATGGAGAGGGCCGCGACACCTTGCGGGGTTGTCCTGTTCACGATTTAAGTCAAATTTTTGCTCGGTACTGTATTCAATTTGATAAAGGTTAATGCTACTAATCACTGTATCCATGGACAGCAATCCTACGAAAGCCTGTTTAGTAGTTTATGAGATGATCGCGAACGGACAGATAAGGAGATACAAACGGGGGACTTAATTTTAATTAATGAAGTAAATAAAATGTTGGTAAAAAATACCCCAATCTCCTTGAAAGCCAGGGATATTAAAAATTGGTATCATTATTTCATAAAATTGAACGGACTATGAATATGAATATCGCGGCGCAACTGACATAAAACTTTGCGATATTTCACGTCAATTCAGCTGTAGAGACTAGCGTTTGACGTAAAGATTCGATAGTGCTAGCGATGAATTGCGTTTAATTTTACCGTTCATAACTTGCGAATTCGGTAGATAACTATGTCGAGACTGCCACCCCAGGTCTGTGAGACCGACGTCCCCAATGTTGTAAGTTGAATTGACATCACCAAGTGCGGGTTAAATAGCTTCATGATTTAAACTTTGCATCTTTAACAGTTCAAGCCCTGCAAATGTTATTTGACAGCTCAATCGATCTGTTTTTAATTACTTTTTAGTCATTAACGCTCAGAAAGTTTAATATGATTAAAAATATCTTAATATATATTTTTAATACATAATTTCAGATGTGAGCACAACGAGAACGACGTCGCGGTCAATACCTGTTGTATAGGCACAATGTTTGTACGTGCGTCCACAGTTATTTGAACTTCTTAAACCTTCGCGTTATTATATTTCATAATATATGTTACCTACTTGATGTCAACTTACACAATCAGATGTCTATATATTAATACGTGATGCCAAAACTTTGGAGACCTTTTTACGAAAATTGCGAGGACGCAGGAGCATAAAATTTGGCACACTTATCGCTTATGTATAGGAGAAGTGCAGAACGCAGAAATATTTTTCAATAATAATGCTTACAAAGTACATTAAATCAATAAATACAACATTAAGGACCCATACTACTATGCATTTGACACACACAAACGAATATATTGACGATAAAGATAAAAGATGACAAGTGGCGCACTAAAAAGTTTTGAAAGAAAGTAGTTGGTATCGAGAAATGAAGATGGCGTTCTTATCAACAAGATATTAAAATTTATTATGGTCGAATTTCGATCAATGCGCGACCACTAGTTCAAATATATCCTTTTAAGACAAACTATAGTTACAGAGGCATATGTAACAATTTAAATTTTCTGTAAATTGTAACTAATGTGACAAAAAAACCTAATGACTAACCATTTTCAATTAATAACGCAGCAATTGCGTAACTTTTCTGGAAGCAAATTCAAAAGAATGCTACCTTGATTTTGTTATTACATGCCAATTTCGCACCTTCTGTGACTTCCGAAATGACTATTTGTGAAAATCGTAATGACTATCCGTTGTCTAGTTTTTGAGTTTATTACAAACAGACAAACAATTTCATAATATTAAGTAATAAGAAAGTGAATCAATTGCTAGGAAAAACCAGACTACATAAAAAAATCATGAAAATAATAAAGGGTTAAAAATAATAAAACAAGCCAAATAGTACACATTACTTTTAAAATCTGATTTTAGATGTAGTTATTCAGTGATTTTGTTTATTAAGATATTGGAAGGCAAACATGCAGACGGATTTCTTGATGGTAAGAAATTCATGCCGCCTAGAGACACCAAAGGTAGAAATGGTTCGTTGCCAAACTGAGGCCGGGATGTTAAGCCTAGAGCAAAAGTAAGTTTATCGACTACCTTACCCGGAACAGGAACACGTCAACGGCAAGCATTGACGTTATGGCGGCTGGAATAGGTAAGGCGGTGGTACCAACCCGGACGAGTCGCTGCGAAACTCTACCACCTAGTCGGATGTCACGGTGTTAGTGACGTTAAGCCTATGCTCGCCTTTTACAAGCTGCCTGACAGGAAGGTACATGGTCTATTCTGCAAAGGAGCCCGGACCAACACGGGGAAAAGATATATACAGGATACTTTTAAAACCCGAATACGAATATCATAAATTTATTGCAAATTTAGATATTGGCAATCTGGACTCATTTTAATATTACAAGGTTCCTTGCTAAGAATGAGTCCCACCTGATAACATTTTAGTCTCTTTCTAGAAATCAATATCAGAAAGTCGTTAGTATAATGAAGATAGACTTGAACATGATATATGTTATCAAGCCCATAATTCTGACGCCATTCCCAGTAGTATCTCCCAGCGCAGTACAAGACGGCAGGATTACTACTATTTAATTAATACCATGCAGCAATTACATTTATGACACAACAGGCACTTTTTTTGGTTCAAGATTAATTTATTTGTACAAAAATGTATGTATTTATACTCAAATACACACTGACTCTTCTGTTTCGTAAACAGTAAACTTTGCTGTAAGAGTCTAAACTTTTCTATACACAATTCATAATGAACATCTCAATGTCCCGCAAGTATGTTATAATAGATTATGCTTCATAAATACTATAAAAGTGTCTTATGGGTACATGTGTGTGTGTATGAACTGTGTATAAATAGGACATAATTACCCGGGCTAACGGTAAAGAAATGAATTAAAAATTTCGAAAGGGAAACTTGAATCCTCAGTAGTTCAAATCGTTAGAAAATTCGTCGACTTGAAAATAAAAGGTTACAGGTTCAAAGCCTGACTGGTGACGAAATTTTTTCTTTAAAATTTATAGACATATAGATAGATTAACTACCTGTAATCTGAATTCAATCGTAATATAATCAATCAATCATAATCAACTGTGTCTGTACATTGAAGACATGACAAAAGTTAATGAGATTTTTTATAAAACAATCCTAAAGTTTTTTTATTGCTTTCCATTTAAATTTGTCAGTGTATAAATTTTCAGCAAATCTAAATGTTACTATACTAATATCATAAAGAGGAAAGATTTGATTTTTTGTTTCTTTGTTTGAAATGAATATAGTCTCCGAAACTACTAAATCGATTTCAAAAATTCTTTCACCTATAGAATGCTACATTGTTTCATCAAAATCAGTGCAGCAGAAGCCAAGTCTGCCAGTCATAACTAGATATAATCAAGCCAACCGCTAGTCAATTATAACAAGATATAGGCTGTATGTATTTCTTACCAACATAAAATGTATTTACATGTATTGTTAGGATAAATATGAAAGACGTGGCTAAATCAGATTTCTCTGGCCGCAGCGAAAACTAGAAGATATTTTTTCATCCCAAGTAAATTCAGAGCTACGGATTTCCGAATAAAATAGGGCTATCAACACGTGTAGACATCGTGTCACGCACAACTCATTAGCGAGATATCGATCAGACGCACAGCCCTCTAGTCATTTGCACGATTTCAGCTCTGAGCTTATCTTCCACGCTATCGAATCAGATAGAGCAATCCAATTTCACGGCTCGTTTTAATTATTTTCAGTTCAAAAAGAATTATCGTGAAATTTCACTACTTTTGTGAGACCAAAGAAAACTTGATGCCTTTTGTAAAGATACGTAAACGTTATCTGAAAAATTCACAAAGTAAATTTCATCTCATAATGACGTTTTTCTTTTCAATGTTTAAATGTTCTAAATATTGTTTTTAACTTTATTCCGAAGTATTGAAATTGTTTGAAATAAAAACTTATTCGATGTGTATTTTTAATAATTTATCTTTCATTTGTTTCTAAAAGTTTTTGTTATATGACTAACTCAATGCTACTTACTTATTTACTATTTTTTTTATGATATTAGTAGGCAAACAAGCAGACGGATTTTCTCATAGTAAGAAATTCACGCATCCTAGAGACACCAAAGTTGGTAATAGTGCTTTGCCAACCTGAGGCCGGGGAGTTAGTTCCCGAGCAAAAATAAGTTTACCGGCTACCTTATCCTCCTAACCGAAAAACGTCAACGGCAAGCATTATGACATTATGGCTGCAGGAATAGGTAAGGCGGTAATACTAATCTTTTCGAGTCGCTGCAAGACGGTACCACCTAGTAAGATGTCACGGTGTTAGTGTCGGTAACCCTATGCTCGCTTTTTACGATCTGCCTGGCATAGAAAGGCAGATGGTCCATTCTACAAAGGAACCCGGACCAACACAGGGTAGTCTTTAAAGTACAACATTTAATTGTAACAAGAAATGATAACAGATGTAGAATAAGCCTTTATTTTGCTATTTCACCGAAGAAATTATGATTAGTTCTGTGGTGGGCGTTTGACATTTTCGCAATAGTGCTTCTGGCTCAGTATAGCTCCACCTTTAACTTTCCCCGTTTTGGTCCGGGCTCCTATGCAGAATAGACTATCAGCCTTCCTGTGCCAGACAACTCGTAAGCATAGGCTTAATGACACTAACACCGTGATATCTGAGTAGGTGATAAAATCTCGCGACTCACCCGGATTAGTACCATCGCCTCAACTATCCCTGCTGCCATATTGTCAGCGCTTGCTTGCTTTCAATTATTTTATCTTCACAGAAGTTAACTATATACATATATATATATAT
>NJDD01000138.1:0-10382 GCA_002245505.1 Calephelis nemesis
GACAGGATTTGAACCTGTAACCTTTCGTCTCAAGCCGACGAATGCTCTAACCAAATTTATCCCACGCACAGGGCAAGTGCTAAAAAAATAAAAAATAAAAATACGATGAATAAAATAATACTCTTTATAACGTAATTTTTGCCTTTAGTTTTTTAAATGATATTGATGGCCGCCATTTTGATTACTCCATTAACTTAAAAATATTTGCACGACCAAAGCAAATTGATTGGTGTATTATTTATTCATTTTTACGTGGCTCATCTCTAGTCAAAACAAAAGAAAATATAAAACTAATCAACTCGTTTATACAAACTTTCTTTGTATTGTATTATCAAATAATGAAAAATGAGTTTCCTCGGTAATATTAATACTGCTGCATTGATTAATTTTAATACTACATTGGTTAATGTTAAATAGTATTTTAAATAACTGTAATAATGTAATAAACTGTAAACTGTATTTTAAATAGGTACTCGGGCTAACCAATCAACGAAAAAGTTAGCATTACTTACAGATATATCTTCATGCCAAGTCCCTTACGCAGTAGGCAGAGTGTATCGAGTGCCAGACCTCGCGCTCCTGATAAACCTCACTGGCTTCCTTCATATTCATTACCCTTTTCACACCAAAACTCCGGTTTCACAGACTCATGATATCACTTCGAATAAAATCTGAGTGATCTGATTGTCTGAGGTTTTGAGTCAAAAAGCTAGACTCGCTTTGCATAATTCTGTGCTTGTCTCAAGGTTATTGTATGGAAGCGAGGGTTGAGTATAACAGAAAAAGCGTGAAAGTAGGATAAATGTGGTCGTAATGAGAGCGCTACGGAAAATCTGTGGTGTAACGCTCGCTGACCGCATTCGTAACAGTTAAATCTGAGAAAAAGTGGGTCTGAAAGAAAGTGTTAGTGTCAAAATGCGAAAGGGCATGTTCCGCTGATTCGGTCTTGTGGAAAGAATGACAGGTGATAGATTGACAAAGCAGATGTACAATGTTTATGGATGTAGGTACTCGAGGAGACCAAGTTCGACATTCGACGATCAGATCACTCGGATAGCATTACTTCTTACATTTTTTTAGAATCCAATTCTATAAAAATGTAAGAAGTAATGCTATCATTGAATAAATCCAATTTTTTTATAAAAGAGGAGACAAACGACCAAGTGGGTCACCTTATGGAAAGTCATCACAGATGCGTTGCCGACCTTTAGACATGCTACGCAACTAATAGCGTAAAAAAAATGAATTCACATAATTTGTTACTTACTCGTAATCTTGAACAACAACATTTTTTAACCCTGCCATGGACCCATTAACTATTTGTATAGTGAAATCATCAGAAATCTTTACATATTCACCCTTTAAGTCAAATGGATCTGAAGGCTTAATATTATATTCTGGAAAGCCACGTGCGTTCATTTCTGTTAGCATTTTCTGTAATTGCACTTTCAAGCATTCTCTATCACTTATTTTACATTTTTCAAGTGTGTCCACTGAAACATTTAAATTGTATTGATTTATTTATTGTACAATATAAACACAAACATAAGATAAAGAATTATTATTTTTATTTATTTATTTATTATTACCACATATTACAAAAATGCACAAACGGCGGTCTTACAGCTCATAGCAATCTCTACCAGACAACCAGAAAAGACAGGATTCCCCGTGTTAGTCCGCTCTTTTTTGCAGAATAGACCATTTGCCTTCCTGGCAGGCAGCTCGTAAAAGGTCACCGCTTACCGTCACTAATACCGTGACATCTCAGTAGGTGGTAGAGTTTCGCAGCGACTCACCCACATTGGTACCACCGCCTTACGTATTCCTGCCGCCATAACGTCATGACGTGTTCCGGTTTGGAGGGTAAGTAAGCCGGTAAACTTACTTTTGCTCGAGGACCCAACATCCCGGCCCCAGGTTGGCAACGCACCATTACCACCTCTGATGTCTCTGGGTGGCGTGAATTTCTTACCATCAGAAAATCCGTCTGCTTGTTTGCCTTCCAATATTATATAAAAAACAGGAAATTGAAGAATTACAAAATAAAATTTAAGTTAAGAACATAATAGGTTAATAAATAAAAATAACTACGTTAATAAAAACCGACGTCAAAACTAAAAAAAATAGTTAAGATTTAATACTAATTACGTACTACCTATTTTTGAAAGTAGACTTGGCTGTCTTATCGCATAGAAAAAATTGCGTAAATGACAGATAAACATTGTTTGAGTATGTCAATTGTATGGGTGTCCGAAGTAGCCTGTCTTTCCGAGATTCATTTATAGAATATCAGAGAATATGCCTCTATTTGCTGATTCCGGAAGCAGTTTAGTTGTTAGTGAGTAGTGTAGCTTAAGAAGTGCTAATAAACCAACTTGTCACGTCCTTCACCAACCTTCTTGAAGAGCTCGCTACAGAGAAACCACTTACCACTTGACGTACGTTTCGTGTCGACACCGAGGCATCCTCAAAAAATCGGCCGACCTATACAAATCGTACGTACCGTTTGATTTGTGTGTCGTCACTCAACAAAAATCAAGGACGTGACAAGCTGGTTTTTTCCAGAGTTCGAATTCTATTCGTGATCAGGGGACTGATTATGTATCTCGGTGGCAAACTCAAAATGGAAAAGTGTATATCAAATAGCTGTCAAATGACGTGTTTTATACTTGCTATCTCTAGTGACCAACAGAAATACAATAGAGATAGCAAACACATATGAATTCATTCAACAGCTATTTGATAAACACTTTTCTATTTTGAGTTAGCCACTGAGATACATAATCACCCCCTTGATCGCGGTGATGGTTGGTGGGAACGTTAGTTAGGATTATCACATTCTGTGTCATTTGGAAGACTTCTTACCACAATAGTTACACTGCTTTCGGAAATAGCAAAATAAAGCCTTATTCTACATATGTTTAACTTTCATTTCTTTAAAATAGTACACTGTTTTTATTTACACAATTCTAATCCACTAACTAACTTACATTATGTTAATATTTTATCTTTGATTTTTTTTAACTCGGGAAATTTATTTGCATATTTTTAATTTATTTTTAATTTTTTTGAATGTAATAGAAAATCTTAGTTTATAGATGCCAAATATGTCATAGGAGCATGGCTTTTTTCTATATTTAGGGACATGATACTCTCCTCTTACAATCTGCCAGATCCAAAAAGGCAGATGATCTCTTCCACATTGAGGACCCGGATCATTACAGAAAACGTGTAACATATAAAGAACGAAAATATTTATCAAATATTCTTACCAAAATCTGATTTCACACTAACTAATAAAATAAAACATAAGACGTATACGTTCCTTTTTAACATGTTTTTAACGTTCAACATGTGTGACTCTAAAATCTTGAGTATTTGGTTCAGGTTTTATAATGTACTTTAGGTTTTTTCCAAACATTTAACTAAGAATCCTCCAATAAAAAAAAACTATTGTTCAATTAATATAGTTCAGGTTTTCAAATTTATAATTTACAAGAACTACAAGATAAGGCTGGCCGAATAATTAACGCATAAATGAACTAGTGTATTTATAAAGTTTTTTAACACCTGACGCAAAATGTGGGGTGTTATAATTTTGACATGTCTGTGTATGTGTGTTCATCTGTCTATGGCATCGTTGCTCTTCAGCGGATGGACAGATTGATGAAAAACACACACGCACGCATCTACGAATGTACGCACGATCGCAACCACGAATGCACGCATGCATGCACACTTACACACACATACATACAAACACACACACACACACACACACACAACACACACACACACACACACCGGTTGCGGAGACCTCTGTACACAACCCAGCTTGGATACGTACGAGTACATCCACCCATACCGGCATTGAATGTCTGTTTTTTCGATCTTTCATCTGTGATTCCAGATGACGAATGGAGCATTCTCTTTCTATTTTTTATCGCCGCATATTGATCTCCAGGTGTCAGCAAAGAATCATGACATGACAAAACATTACACACCTGTGATAGTGGTCCATGTGATATTATTGGACTAAGTGTTTTTGGCTCATCATGGGTGTTCCGATTGAACGTTTCCGTAAATCGGTCTTGTGCGCATAAATCTTGTTTAAAGAATAATGTGACTTCATGTTACCTGCGCAAAAACGCGCATAAGCACGTGAAAAATATAAACCCTAGAGTTCACGCTTGTTACTTACGTTATTAATTGTAATCAAAACAATAAGAATTAAATAATGAGAACCAGTTTCTGAGATAAAAGTGTTTTGCCTTTTAATCATATCTTATTTGTTTGTTACTTGTTTACGAAAAAAACGCTGAAATTTGGTACACACAGAGGCTAACTTGGATTAACTCATAGGATAGTTTTGACATGACAAAGTCTTAAAATTTGATGGAGCCGGATGTGACGGAGCACGCACCAAAAAACATGACGCGTGCGGCGTTACCTTGCTCTAAGGCGTGCCATTTAAGACTTGAAGTGCATGAGAGAGCGCGGAACGAGCGTCAAAGAGGCATAATCGGCCTCCGTTCAGGCTTGATGTGCAAGCGAGAGCGCGGAACGAGTGTCAAAGAGGCACAATCGGCCTCCGTTCAGGCTTGAAGTGCATCAGAGAGTGCGAAACGAGCGAAAAAGAGGCACAATCGGCCTCCGTTCAGGCTTGAAGTGCAAGCGATAGCGCGGGACGAGCGAGAAAGAGGCATAATCGGCCCCCGTTCTTATGACCTTGTCACGATCAAATATTGCCAGTAAACCGACATTACAGACAACCGCTTATTTTATCCCGAAATAATATTCTTGTGGGATCACGTGGACAATGCCGCGCCAAAGAACTAGTATTAGGATAAAGGGGATGCAATTATCATTAGGCTCAATTCTTATTGCTCCGCACATATGAAACTTTAATAAAATCTAAAGATTTGAAGAGTCTTAGGACTGATTTCACTGATCATATTGAAAATCGAGTTTAGTAAAACTAGGTTCAGTTTCAACGATTTCAATTATTATAATTATATAAAATTAAAATTGGCAAAATTCTTACTTTCTGACATACTAGTTAAAGCATTTTAATAAAAAAAAACTTCACTATTTTTCTTCTTCTTCTTTTAAAAATATGGCTTTTGATCGTTTTTCACGACTTACTTTGCCAATGACAAGTAAGTTAATTCTTATACAGTCATGTCATTAGTCACCATGTACAAAGTAATATCAGGTCAGGGTTTTAAGTAAAGCGGTAGCTTCGTTACTCAAGTTCATCTAGTGAAATTTGACGACAGCGAGGAAATAGACAATACACTAATTTCTTCAAGATTATTTCGATTGTGCACTTTCACTGAACAAAATTAATCTTATTCCCACCTAAATTAACCAATTTCACTTAATATAAACACGAAATTCAATAATAATGAAAAAATTACGACCACCTTCATTCACGATGGCATTAAAACTCCAACTTCACAATTACTTACAACAATCAACATTTCGTTGATTATTGTAAATATTTTTTTACGTTTATAGCGTCTAAAGTCGATGGTGAAAGCTTGCCTTACACCCGTATTCAAGAAGCATATTTGTCTAATAATACTTATTTTTTTTAGATAAAATAGGATAGCTTACGAAAGGAACGCGTAGCTAAATGTCGTAATTCGCATAGCGTTGCTTCATTACTTAGCCAAGTATACTTTTTGGATACGGGTGTTAAGTATCGTATGAAAAATCATTGTTTTCTGAAACATGTTGAATGAACAATAACAGGTGCTTAAGTGATTTTTTATGTTATGTGATGACTTTTTTCACATACGAACATACAAAAATTGTTCTACCTGGTATAGGCATGAGATTTTGTTATTTTATTTGTAAGTCAGAATACAAATGAACAAATGAACGGAAGGCTTCTCTACGTATTCATAATATGAATTCTTATACTAACTTTCCGTTTGAGACTATGGACTGGTAAAAAAGGAGATCGGTCAAATGCCATTGATTGCCAATTGATTCAATGCCAAGTCAGAGTTAGGAATAAAATTGTCAAAAACTACTCTTAAAATTAGAAAGAACTAAGAAACAAGCACGCTTATTAGTTTAGTAGTAGTAAAAATATATTTCTTTTGGGAAATTACTGTTACCTTTTATTGAAAACTAGCTCTGTAACTGTGACTGTTCCGGTGAACTTCCCGCCCGTTTAGGTTAAATGGGAAAAATTAAAATGTCGTTTTTCCTAGTTTCCTCACTGTTGTAAGGGATAAAATGTACCCTATGTCCTTCTCTCGTTGTAAGCTACCTCTCTATACATTTTCAGCCTAATCGGTTTAACTATCATGACTAATTCAACTTTTAACGAAAAGACAAATCCAACGAATCAAAAACCACGAAAATTGGTCTAGCAGATCTCGAGTGGAGCTGAAAGTTTGAAAAACCCTGTTATACAGGGTTCACTTTGATTCAAACTTCATGGTGCGATTGCACGTGGAACAATTTTATTCTTATTTAGGTAATTGTATTTTCTAATCTCAAATAAAGTGGCTTTTGTGGTATAGCGGTCTAGGCGTTGGACTTGACTACATGAGATCACCGATTCGATTCCTGGGTCGGGTAACCAAAAGAAAGAATGCTTTTTCTTATTTCCTTATAAAAAGTTGCTCGGGATTGGATATGTGCCCAGTTGGTGATGGGCTTGCCACCTATCACATTGTGGGACTTAGTGTCTTAAGATACTCGTGGGTACCCTGTCTCTTCTTACCTCTACGGGGATATGGGCGTAAAGATACTTTTATCAATAATGTTTTGATTCTGAATTACGGAAAAGGATAAGATGAATGGAATACTCCGAATCCGGATTGATAGATTATCTATTGCTGATCGATGGCCGTTGCCGGAGAATGCTCTGTTGAACTTTTTCTAGTTTTTTTGACCGTAAGATTCGTGACCTGGTTTTACTAAGATTATTTCATCATTCAGAAAGAGCATATTTTACATTTGTTATAAGTGTTTATCTGTGTCAGTTAGCGATTTTATAATTCTTGAAGAAATGAGTCGATTTCGATGCGATTATTTACTGTTTGAACGCTTGCATAGTCAGGAAGGTTTTAGCTATATTACAGTATAGTTCTGCTGTAGGCTACTGATTTTTTTTTAATTTTGTGAATATGTTATATGTTTGTGAATATGTCCCCGTGTTGGTCCGGGCTCCTTTGCAGAATAGACCATCTGCCTTCCTGTGCCAAGCAGCTTGTAAAAGGCGAGCAAAGGCTTACCGTCACTAGCACCGTGACATCCGACTAGGTGGTAGAGTTTGGCAGCGACTCGCCCGGATTTTTTACCACCACCTTACCTATTCCTGCCGCCATAACGTCATGACCTGTTCCGGTTCGGAGGGTAAGGTAGCCGGTAAACTTACTTTTGCTCGAGGCCTAACATCCCGGCCTCAGGTTGGCAATGCACCATTACTACCTTTGGTGTCTCTAGGTGACGGGAATTTCTTACCATCAGGAAATCCGTCTGCTTGATTGCCTTCCAATATCATAAAAAAAATGTTAATATCTTCTGCACATAAAACTAATATTTGCTTCATTATCTATACTAATATTATAAAGAGGAAACCTTTGTATTTTTGTATGTTTGTATTGAATAGAATCAAAAACTACTAGACCGATTTCAAAATTTATTTTACCATTACTTAGAGGGATTCTTTCGAATTCGTATGGGCTTATATTTTATGTCAGAAAATAGATATGATTTTTCATGGTAGTGAAAATTGTGGAGTAAGTAGAGAAAACTGCCGTACGTTAACGATTCTCGCGAACGCTGCCTAAATGGTTAGAGATGTATGGTTGACTTCTATAGAAAAGTTGTAGAACTCAATAATGCCTACAAAATATAGCATTGACTTCTTATCACGGTCTCGTAGCTTCCAAATTACGATATGGAATAATACTATGGGGTAATTCTACAGAGATAAATAAGGTTTTTTCGCCCAAAAGAAATGTATACGGGCCATATGTAATATAACACCTTTGATCTCCTGTAAACCATATTTAAAAAAAATAAATTTGTTAACCCTGGCTGGTATGTATATTTACGAGGCAGCAGTGTTTGTAAAAAAGCACTTTGAACTTTTTTTTAACAATGGCAAACTCCACCAATTTTAATATTAGAGATAAGAACAAAATTTCAATGCCAATTATTAAATCTAATGTTTTAATGGCAAAAAACTGTTACGTTATGTGCATAAAGTTTTACAATAGATTACCCAAAGAAATGAGAATGTTAAATTTTGAAACATTTTAAAAAAGCATTATACACTTTCCTTATTGTAAAAGGATATTATACCTAATGTCAAAGATTATTTTAGTCATTGTATTAAATCGTTGTAAGCTAATACTTTATTTCAATTGTCTTATTATTGTAACAAATTTTATATTTTAATTAATGACATTACACACCAAATGATTTATTAAATATAGACATTTTTTTTTTATATATAATTTGAATAATTTATTTTTGACATTTAATATAATTCTTTGTTTTGTTTGACATTATGATTGTTTGTTTTTAATTGTAATCATGTGAATTGACATATAAGAAAAAATATATTATTAATACACAAGAGTTATTTCTGTTAGCAGCTAAGTGAATACTGTTTCTTTCTTGTAACTTAAACAAAAATTTAAAATGGTAATTATGAAACTGTGTAACATAATTGAATATTGATTGATTGATTTTGATATAGATTTAAATATTTATATAAAATATATTAGACTGTAATGATTGCATGCCATGAAAATTTTGAAATAGGATTGAACTATCGTTTTTGTAACATTTCAATATAACCACCCTGTTTCCTGCAATAAATTATGATTATGATTATGAAAAAAATCGGCGATAGTATAAACCAAACATTTATATTTTAGCCATTATAACCACTTTTCCATGAAATGAAAGTCATTAAAATTATTAGCCTATGTCTATTGATCATATTATCGTCCAATACTAATCCTCATCCAAATAAACTATTTACTGAGCTAGATTGTTTTAATAGCTACAAATAACTTTTTATTTTATTCCAATCGGACAATTTATTCAAAAGATATTACGAATTAAAAATTGTAATTGGTATTAAAATGAATGATGGCCGCCGGCCAATATGTGTCGCACGACTCGCACGGCGAAACCGCAGGGGAGGGGGGTGCACATCTATGAAGTTGGTGGACGCGCGGCCCACTCGCGCGGTCAGCTCTCTACGCAGCGGACGCGGCCAAATCGAGTAAATTTACTGAATTAACGCACTTATTAAAACTGATTTCAGATTATTCAGATACTATTTAGGTACTCATTATCAAAAGTCCTTTTCAAAATTTTTTATAAATAATTTCATTCAATATTTCTTAAATGTAGTTCAATATTTCTTAAGTGTAGTTGCTTTATAGTCGTCTCAAATATTAAAGAAAAATAATTCGAATTATTTTCGAAAAACTGGTATTTATTTTCGTATCATATATCGGTATCGTTTACATCTAATAGCTGTCAAATGACGTCATTTATGTTTGCTGCTTTGTTGTATTTCTATTCGTCACTGGAGATAGTAAATATGAAACACGCCATTTGACAGCTATTTGATGTACACTTTCCCATTTTGAGTTGTCCACTGAGAGATACATAATCAGCCCCCTGGTGTGTCCTGGATGGTATAATATAAAGCTGATTTAGAGTCAAATTGAAAGTCTATTAGTAAAGGTAGCTTATAGAACTTCCGTGTATATATCAAAACTTTACTCATCTGAGAACTGGAATGTGTATTGCTACGATGTGCGCACTTATGCGCGCTCTCAATTATTTCCACTTCATATGACTTGCTCCCATTACGAAGATCAGACGTTCCGATCGATCTCGCAGTACCAAAATTATAAGTCGATCGAAAATCAGTTGTGGCTTATTTAACTCTTCGGCAGCTTCGGCTTTGTGGATATGGACATGAAGATACTTTGCTTTATATAATTTAAGATAAGTGAAACTATAAAAAACCTTCTTAAATTCATTACAACGTCGATCAGATAGGTACCATCGCATAATATACTTTTTTAAGAAAAATCTTAAAGCTGCAGAAATCAGGCCTTGATTAAACCTGTATGAAACTATTATGAGATACCATACAGAAGAAGAATCATTAAAATCCATTCATTATTAGCATTGAAAATCACGTAATATAAAAAACCAGATAATCGATAAATATCTTTTTGGTGTTGGTTAAAACAGGTTTTTTCATTAAATAATGTTTTAAAACATAAGTATTATTATTTATTATTAGTATTTAGAAATTAATTTTGCTGGTAAAAATATTTAAATACCCATATCCCTAAATATCGCTCCGACACCAAAGC
>NJDD01000138.1:27679-59214 GCA_002245505.1 Calephelis nemesis
TTTTATTATGATGTTGCAAGGAAAACAAGTCGACGAATTTCCTAATGGTAACAAATTTATGCCGCCTAGCGACACCAACGTCGGTAATAGTGCATTGCCAACCTTTTGTAGACCTCAAAATAAAGGCTTACCGGCTACTTAACTATTAAATTCAGCTACAACTTGCAATATGTTCAATAAAAGTTAAGGTAAATTTAGCTTATATTATGTAAATGTTATAATTAGATAGCATACATTAAAACTATCTTCTCGCCCATATCCCTGAAGAAGTAGTTAGTGGCACAATAAGGGCACCCACGACTAGCTGAAGTCACTTAGTCCCACAATTTGATAGGTGGCACGCCTATCACCAGCCGTTTACATATTATAGCATTATTTAAAAAAAAATACGCATTTTCTATTTTTGGATCTTTTCCTCGGGTCGGGCACCCGAGGTCTACTATTTTATTTCACAAATAAACTATCATAGCAGAAAATTTAAAAATCTGGTTATTAAAAAAAAAAAACTTAGAGAAACCTATGTAAAATTGAAAATTACGTTTTAATTTAAAAATTAATGTATTTAAAAACTGAGTTCGATAAAAATAATTAAAACTGAAAGGTACTCGAAATGACATCGTCTTTTGCAATTGAAAAAGTTGTCACGGAATGAAAGGGTTCTCTTGGAACAAACAAATTAAATGAACGGCTTTGCATCCAATAACTTTTATTATTAGATACAAGCTGTTTACCCGCGACTTTGTCAGCGTAGATTTTTATACAAACTTTCATTCCCTGTTATACATGTTTGGAGGTCGATTTTTTTAAAACGAATCATCCTCGGCTTGAACTCAGATATTTAACTATGTACTTATATAAGAGCGTCGCCTGAAGATGGCCTAGATGGGGGCAAGTTGATACAGAGATTGAGAAAAATATTATACATTGTAGGTTCAATCGGGAGCCTCGTGTCCTCGACTTTTTGACTTGCCTTGCATTTCGCTCTAAATAGTAGCAAACTAGTAGTAAAAGTACTAGAATAATCCAAGTCAAGTTAAAGACATAAGACTGTTTGCTTTATATTTTTTTTAGAATCTCTAGGGGAGGGCAGCTGCCCCTCTAGCCCCCATCCCTTGGCAACGCCCCTGTACTTACATCAAAAGAAATCAGTTTAGCGTAGTGACGATTTTATTCCTAGTGCGGACACGTTTTAGCCTTAATTTTTCATATCACTGTGATATACTACCGCCACCACGTAACTTACGCAAAATATCTTAACAACATTATCTTCACTAGTAACTACACTCATGACATAATACATCAATCTTAATCACTAGAATGACTGAAAGGTTTATTACATACCAATAAGCTAATCGTATGTGAATTTCATAATAATACTAGCGGCACATCCCGGCTTCGCACGGTTATGAAATATACTCACATATAAACCTTACTCTTCAATCATTTTATCTATTAAAAAAACCGCATCAAAATCTATTGTGTAGTTTTAAATACTACATTGGCCTAAATTCGACTATAATAAATTTGAATATCTTGTTGGTTAGAACGCCATCTTCAATTTCTCAAGACCAAGTAATTTGTTTCCGAACCGTATGGTGCGCCATCTGTGATCTTCTACACATAAACTACAAGCGTACAAAATTGTATGCTCCTCCGTCAAAAAGGGATTCAAAGTTTTTGCTTCACGTCTTTATATTATATAGATTTAAGCATACAAAGGGCCATAGGGTCAAAGGAAGCGACTTAGTTTTATACTATGTAGTGATAATTCATATTATTTATATACTGAAACATGAAGTTGTACACAAATTCAAATTAACATTTATTATATAGATGTATACAAAGATTCTTGTAACACATCTATACAATTCTAAAATACTACCACCGGATAGGATCGGATGTAATCAGTACAGACCAATTGTTTAATGTACTTACTTTGTGGTCCGTAGGCTGCAATCTGTTTCTATTATAAATAACATTTATCTACCGTGAGACAAATGCCACTAACAAACAAATGTCATACGTTTAAATTAAGGAGATTTTAAAATATTTAGTTAAAAAGCCGTGATGATGACGTAGTAATACTAAAATTTTAAAAAAATCCACAACCGTCGATAAAACCTATACTTAACAAACCTAAGAAATATCTCGATCCCTTCAAATTTTAAATAAACCTGTCGCATGCAAATCAGTCCATCCTTTCAAAATTAGTTCATATTCAAACAAATTAAATTTATAACACCCCCTTTTCCATCGGGAGTTTAAAAATTAAAAGCGGTTGGTTTAAGTGTAATATAAAGATTATTGTGGAAAAGTACAAGTGTTATTTGAAAGTATTATTAAACTTATGAATTTTACATAAGAAAACTTACTGGTAACATACTTAAACTATACTATCAGAAAAACACTTAAAATTCTTATATAGATTCCCAACTAGGTTTTGCTCTTCGTGGTCTCAAGCATTAAAACTTTATAGAAGTTCTCGGAAAAACTACTGAAGAAAGATTTTTACATAAAATGAGGAAAACTCATCTTCTTAACAAACATAAGAACGAGTTTTCGCACGCTGAATTTATTTCAACAACTGTTCCTCGCTTTCGGATTTGAAATGAAGCTTGTAGTTTCACAGAAGAAAAATGTGCAGCCTTTTTTCAGATGCTAAAAAGATTTAATGAAAATGGCCATATTTTATTTCTACTTATAATTTTTATTTGTAAAAAAAGAATTGCATGCTGATTTACATATTTTCAACATTACCGTAGTTGGCATTTGGTTAAATCCCATCGTGATTTTCCTGCTGTTATTATCATGTTCCGTGATTGATTACATTACATTTTTTTGAATACACAGACTACATTTTGACTACATTAATACATTTGCCTTCCTTCCTCAAGAAAACCTCATGCCTGTATTCCCGAAGAGGTGCAACTCGAGATTAGCCGAAGGTATTACTTAAGTCCCTTAACGTTATAGGTGTTAAAACTATCGCCAATCCGTCACTTTTCCAATCCCGGTTATTGTTATTTTATTAAAAATTAAAAGAAATATGTTTTGAGTTACCCGACCCGGGAATCCAACCTGGGGCCTTGTCAAGTAGGTACTACTAACACTGGACTACCTTAGAAAGTTTATGACACCATAACTTACGACGCACCAATAAAATGCATGGTTTGTTTAAGATATGGTTTTCTTTCTTTCTGAGGTGAGCTTTCTGCTTGTTAATTGTCTTGTAAGATGAAAATCTGATGATAAGGCGGCGATTATACTTTACTTTTATACTTGTATATAGAATACTAATAATAATATTTTTTACTTGTAAAAAGAATCATAGGATCCGAAGTAAGACAAATAGGAAGAAACCGACAACCCCAAATGTTTTGGTGAACTACATGTACCGTAGAATAATCAAAAGTAGCCATAATAGCGTAGTAAGCTGCGTCATCCGCTGCAATTGGAAGCGTAATAGTTTTGAGGAAGTAAAAGTGTTTTCACGCCCATATCCCCGAAGTGGTCAGCCGAGGCACAACCAGGGTACCCACGACTAGCCAAAGACATCAAGTCCCAAAATGTGATAGGTGGCCTTTCACCAACCGGGCACAAATCCAATCCCAGGTAACGGTGTTTTTGTTAGAATATTGAAAATACATATTTTCTAATTTTAAAGGAAGTAATAACAATAAAATAAAAAATGTTTAACTTACACTCGACAAAACCTACATGTATAGAATAAGAACCAAAAGGTCTGAATTGAAATCTGTCCATTCGTTTACAAATTATGATGCCATATGCAGATATGCACGAGCACACGTAGTAAGAGCTTGTCCAGACAGGGCGTTTTACGCGTGTAATACTTGAGCTACATAGAACTTAGATGGTGGTGATTTCCTGATTCGCACATGAAACGGTTGCAATGAGGGAGACAGACGGTTCTCGCTTCATACTCCCAAGTCAATACATTCGAACGCCATTGCTTCGTCCAGTCCTTATCATTCCTGGCTCCATAACTGACCCCAGGTTAACAATGCACTAATATCACTTTTGTTGTGTAAAGAACTGCTGTATTTGAGTCAACAAAAAGGCATTTCTAATGCGTATACATGCACGTCAACTACGACATTTGGACTTTAAATAAATTTCTACAAGTCAGTAGTCGCAAATAGTCACTTGCGTCAAATCCCCCTTGTGGACAGATACTTAAAACTACTACGTAGTTCAGAATAAATTGAACGACCCATTCGTAGTGATCTAACCAGTGCACTAGCAGTGCGGTGTAATCGTCTAACAATATGATTTCTATTCATGCTATTCTTGTAACATTTCTAATTGCCTGGTTATTGTGTTCATCTCAATAGAAAAGAAATTACAATTTCCCGGAGAATTTCTCTTGCATAAGTTTTTTGTTGCTATATTACGCATTGTGATTTTCTTACAATTATTGTGATAGTTATTGTTAGTAGAATAAAGTATATTTTTCCACGTATTGGTCCTGGACCCTTGGAAGTTGAGTGTTGCACAGACAACGGGCGGAAACTTGTCCTGGTCCCTATCCGTCCAATTTGCCGCTAATTGGTAAGAGACAACCGTGACCCGTAAAGAAGCCATAGATGTTAAAGGAGCGTCGCTGTTCTGTGACAGGGATGCTATGACTATTGTTCTAGTCTATCATCTACCCTACCCTACAGACTGGAACAAAATGGACTATCACTCCTAAGCAGAATTCCAATCTGTGTGCTCGTTTTTTATCAGATGGTTTGGAATTGCCAAACGTCGGGCTTATAATACAAATGAAGCTATATTTAATCACCTCTGCAGCTTTTTGACTAGATAAGGTCTTGAGTTTGAATTTGTTTTTCAATTCTCTAGGATAAACAACCTGGCCTGGGATAAGGACTCAGTTGGCAGCGAGCTTGCTATCTATCATATGGTGAGACTAACAAGTTTGGCTTATTGTGGGTGTACTCGTTGTACCTAAGCCTGTCTCTTCTGGTATAAGAGAGTGAAGGTACTTACTTTTTTTAATGTTGAACATAAAGATTTGTATTTTAATTAATACAAACTAAAAAAAACAATGTTTCTACGAATTCGTTCTTTCCTAAACCTAATAAATTGGCTGAACGTAATAAATTCACAGTGCAGAGTCTGAAGCTAAATGAGTTTCCTCTGCCAAGACTTTATAAAAAGTCTATATAAAACTGGTTTCACAGACATACGGGAGCGGAGACCCTAGTTAAAATTTAAAAAAAAATACAGTTTCTTGAGACAACACTGCTCCTTTGTACACTAATTATTTTACTGGTGGCGCTACCTTATGGCCATGTCCTTGGCTATGTATAAGTTTTGTTACCCTCCAGCGTGGACCACAACAATATATACATATACATGCTTTTTTGTCGCTATAAATATGTGAGGCTTTTTCATGTATATAATGTAAAACTCCAGAGGTATAAAAGATAAACCATTCTCTAAATAATAATGTACTAGGTATTTAACAGTACAGTTCTACAAAGTTACGTTCTGTAGATATATAACAGTTCATCGTTACAGATGATAAGTTAAGATGGCCATAACTTTTGTTTCTCTCAAGGTATTTTAAATTTAGCTCTGGCCCTGAGCTTGGGTAAAATTTCTGCATAACTGCTTGTGTTAGCGGTAAAAAAATAAATAGAAAAGTAAGAGAGTTTGTCGGCTTGAGACAAAAATTTGTAATCCTATCTGTTGCAATTTTTTTTTCTTTCTTTAAAATTTGTAGAATATTTGGACTATTCTACAAGACGCAAAGTCAGTCTGTGTAACTGTAAAACCAGCCTGTCGCTTATCTCGCTACTCGTGTGTTTCAGTAATCCGTTTTTGTAGTATTTGATGCTATACTTTAGTGAAAGATAAAAATCCTAAGGTAAAGCTTGTATCAAAATTTTAAAAAGAATGTGCTATCATTTGCAAAAGTTCGTTCTTTTATTTATGTAGGTACATCAATTAAAATATCTGGATTGACTTTTTTTCATCGTTGGTATGTCAGGTATCCGTTCTGGTAAAATCAGGCCTAAAATTTTAACTACTTTATGCTACTACTTTGCTATTATAGTAGTTTAAATTTAATCCCTGATGATGCTGTTATAAGCGAAACCGGTAGGGTATTTATAATATAATTAAATTTCAGTAACATGTAAAACAACGTAAGTGTTTCTTCATTTAAAAATATGAATACTGTTTTTACATAGATAAGAAGACACGAAAGAGAATGTGAATTACCTAATGGACCAGGAATATCACAGATGCGCTACCGGCCTTTTTCTCAACAGTGGCTGCAAAAGATCTGAAGCCACTGTTGACTGGCATGTACGAGGATGGCAAGAACCAGCGTCACCAGGGCAGTAGATGTGTGCAAAATCGTTCTCACAGTCATAGTACCTAGTAGATTCCTTAATGGGTTCATCAGTGTGAGAACGACATAAATGTTGTGTTGTTTAAGGGAATTTCTGAATTTAAAAAAAAGATAACGTCTACCCGGTCTGTTAGCTTAAAAAGATGTTTTGATTTCTCTTTCAACAATTTTATTGCTTATTGCGTGCAAAAAACTACAACATTAAATTGGTACCACCGCCTTACCTATTCCTGCCGCCATAACGTCATGACGTGTTCCGGTTTGGAGGGTAAGGTAAACTTACTTTTGCTCGGGGCCTGACATCCCGGCCTCAGGTTGGCAACGCACCATTACCAAATTTATTGTCTCTAGGCAGCTTGAATTTCTTACCATCATGAAATCCGTCTGCTTGTTTGCCTTCTAATATCATAAAAAAATTAAGCAATACGTAAATCCAAACAAAATAATACTAGTTTAAAACTGAAGGATTAAAGTTTGTATAATTTATCAAGGATTGTATCACCTATTTTGAAGCTTGTTCACTTAGATTTTATTTCTTATTTATTAAAAAAAATGCACAGTGGTGTACTAAGGTGGATTTAATGCTACGTTTAACTTTGGGTTTAAAGCAATATTAAATTCCAAAACATTCACCATTATCGAAGGTACTCGAAGTCCCATACAGTGAAAGGTGGCTAACGTATCGCCAACCGAGCGCTTCACCAATCATGATCAAAGTTGTATTTATTAGAAAAATGATAAACATCTTTTTTGAGTGGTCTTACCTCGAATCAAACCTATAACCTGATGCAGTCAAATCCAAAATCAGACCACTAGACTACAGAGGCATAAATTATGAAATATGTAAATAAACCTAACCCTTATCCGCAAAACCTTGTTAACACTACATATCATGAATATTCAGAGATGCATAATCCTTTTATCTTTATTGGGTATCGATTTTGTGCAAAAACAATAACGCTAGTTCTAGTCATCAATATTCATTGGTAAATGGGATAACCATTCAAAATATTATGAGAGATACAAAACAAAGAAATCACAGTGATATTGGGGTTCCGATGAACATATTGCTATCACCATTGCATTTCTAAACTTAATTTTCGCCTTTTATGCAAACGATTTGATTTAGCAATTGTTGCCAAAACTACATGTTGGGTAACTTTACTTGCAGAACTTGTGTTATTTTATTTTAGGTCACGTCACGAATATCTAAAAAGAGAATTTTGACAAGCTTTACAAACTGAGTCTCACCTTAAACTAAGTAATGAAAATAAATTACCATTATATTTGCAGGCCCAAAACCTGTGGATTTACCCTAATAAGGTGCAAATATACATGCATTAATTTGTTAAAAATAAGTTTTTAGTTTAAGAAAACATTTTTCTGTAAACATATTTGTAATAGAAATTAATGTAAATATTAAATAACGACTTATAGAAACAGGAACGTCAAAAAGCGTGTTTCATGTTCCATTTCATGATCGTCTTACCTTAGCAAATTAGCTTAATGGTTCCGGCTCGAAATATGAAACTGTCATTATAGTGGCAGAATACTTGTACAAACGAGTTGCAGCACGGTATTCTAACGCCAGTGATGACCCAGTGATGAACGTTAGTAATGACCCTACAGGGTTAAGTTACGGGTACAAGTTTACAACCTATGCTTGCCTAAGCTTCTAGGCAGGAGGGCGGATGATCTGTTTTATACCAGAAACCCAGACCAATATCGGGAAAAACTTGTGCCTCGGTACCTTGCTGTCAATGCGAAACGTACATTGGATGTGAGTTGGTGTATTTTTGGTAGGTTATTCTATACCTTTAACAAAGAACGTGAGAAATATGATTTATTTCCAAACCAAAAATTTGTACGATTTATTACATTCTAATTCCCTTCGAAGATTTCTTGCCACAGCATTTACACAGGTTATTAGCACAAGCAGAGTAATGGCTTATTCTACACGGTTTTATTGCATATCCACAAATTAAGAGCTGTTTCAATCTTTTGTAATTAGTTATATGTGAAAAAACAACTAACAAGAATTTGGCTCTCCTGATGGTAAGAGTCACATACCATAGAGGTTAAAGATCGTTTTCTTAAGGACTAAGTGTGTTAGTCTACTGACTAACTTACTCTCTAGACCACAACACAACAACGCTAAACACTGTTCTGCTCTACATCTTGTTGACGGTGTAACAACCTGTGTTGATATATATAATTTCTAACTTTTCGATTATATGTCAATTATAGTTACGTTATGCTTTACCCCTTGCTACACATTTCTATTACATTTTATAACAATTTCAGTTTTTTTTAATTGAGCATTTTAATTTTAGCGCTGTTACTGTTCTTGGATTAATTTTTTTAATGAAAAAAAAAATTAACTTTAAATCCTCAAAATTTTAGAAAAAGGCTACAAAGTAAAATATTGTCTGAATTGCAATTGTCACTTTTAAAAAAAAAAACTATAGAATTATTGTGGAATAATTATTGTGTTTGTGGAAACACAGCAAAAATGCATTAAGCATTTTAAAAACCAACATATAAAACACGACCTGAACTATCCATAAAAGAACGGTATTCGTAGACTAATCCTAAATTTAAAGTCGTGGTCACGTTTTAACCAATTTGATACAACCCTGGTTTAAGTTGCATGGTTGGAAACATGTCCATGTGTGGTTTGGCCAACAAATTGCTTTGGTCCATCCCGTGTACAGGATTTAGGTTAAATATATTGCCATACCATATTTCAACTTCAATGTCATGACTGGTTTTATGTTGGTGCGGGTGAAATTTGAAATAATTGTACATTATTATTTAGCGCGTATAAGTTTGATAAATTTGAATAAATTTAGCTTATTTATAGCATAAAATTATGAGTAAACTACCTGTTTCCGCGACTATTCGTGGTTTGTGTTTTTACGTTTTTAGTTTTTACGTTTTACGACCGGACAGAAATAAAAAAAAATAGGTTCTATACTCTGTATAGCATAAATAGCAATTACTGTTTTTTTGAAGTATATCATGAATATATATAGTTTTTTTTTACCCTTTTATATGTAGATATTTCTGCTAGTTCCACGAATTTTCTCATTTATTTTTATATGAGTATCAGTCAACCATACTATTGCATAGAACTACTTACATCAATACCTAGAGATTAAACTGACGTTGATTAATATCACTAATAGTACGTACGTGAATCTCTTATTACATAGTGTACGGTACGATCGAATTGTTTTCTGAATCTACTTTTTTTGCTGAAACGCTTTGGAAGCGAGGCGTAACGTAGGTCCAGTGTAAGTAAGTGTGCTTTGGGTTCTTCAACAAGATGAAGGACGTGATAAGTTGTATTGGTTCCCAAGTTTTATATACATTCGTAGTCTGTAGGGTTACTTTTGAGAACCAACTTTAACCAAATTGAAAATTGGAATCAGATATGTCATTTTATGAACTCTGGAATACAACGCTAGCAAATTATTAACATTTAGTTATTAATAAACAATAAATTCTTTAATCAGATTCGTTAAATTTTCTGAAAGAAAGAAAAAAAAATTGCTGAATATGAGTGTTACAAAGATGTTACAAAATTAATTTTGCGTTCAAACATATTCTACTAATTTGTGGTGTGCAAATATTTTAAGAGGTATTAATTAAATCAGTTATTTTAATTATTTATTTATTTTATTTATTTACTTTCGTGGAATGTTTTATTTTTTTTTAATTAATGCACTTTATAAGCATTATCATTAAAATATTAGCGTATTGCATTCTCCTACATATAGTGTTTCAAATTTTCATACTCCTCCATCAGCGCAATTATCGTAAAAATGGTCCAAAATTTTTGCTTCGCATATTAATATTATTATATACTTAACATAACATCTATTTATCGCTGCTACCAAATCCTATAGACAGGAACATGATAGTCATTACAGTAGTACTATTTTAATTATGCGCTTCGGCTATATTCGTCAAGCTTCGGAAATCCGAATGTATTTTAAAGATATTTATTTACTGTTTTTATTAGGAACACATAATTAATAATTTCGCTTAAATTTAGATTAGGTCGACCAATTAAAATCAAAGTATAAAGTATAAAAAGAGTAAAAAGTGTAAAGCCGAAGCTCCTAATTTAAATGGTAGTACTGTACGTTGGCAGCAGAAGGTAAGGCGGTGGACCGCTACTCGGGCAAGATGCTGCACAGCACTCTACCACCAGTGGTTTCGTTCGTAATTACTTATTTGATTGAACAACAAGTGAAAAGACGAGGAAAAGTGATTTAAGGGGTGTGAGTGAAATTAAATAAATAATATAAATTCCTGGACAAGTTACTCAAATTGAATCTAACCCAAAATAAGCAACGATTCTATTACATACAAAATCTTAAATAGATACCGGAATAAATTTAATAAACACCCAGACCCGGAAATACAGACATCCAAATATTCATCACACAAACACAAATTTTTGTGAGAGTCATATTAGTTGAATATAATGAAATACCATTGTATGCTAGGGCATTATAAAAGCGTAATACAGTATCCAAATCCAGATGTTTAGACACATATATCTACATATCTATGTCACGTAAATCTTTGCCCATGTCAGGAAACGAACTCGATCTTTATAGACGATCTTTGAAGTTAAATATGCTCGCTAACCCTGTAAATAACAATATGGCCAAAATTTGTTTAATTTAGCCTACGAGTGAGGAATTTAAACATTCATTAGTCACTTAAGCGTCATTAACCGCGTTTGAAGTTCCTGAAGCAAGAATGTTAGGGTTCGCGCAGACTGAAAATTTTTCATGAAAAGATACGTAGTTTTAAAATAACTTTTAAATCAACATTGCTAATGTACTTTTTACCGCACTTTAAACCGCCTCGCTGGTGGAGTACATAGCTAGCGTAGCGTGTCTACTTACACTGACCAACCGCAGGGCTCGAGTTCGATTTCCGACGGGGACGAGCAATTGCGTGATAAACATCTCGACATCTGCATTTCTGGGTCTGGGTGTTTTATAAATTTATTCTGTTAATTATTTAATTTGTTATTCTAGCGGTCCGACGTCAGATTTAATTTCGTTCTGATCCCAGGTCCCATCTTGGGCAACAAATAAAGAAAAGGTGTATTTTCTATTAAAAAACATTGCTCAGGATTGGAGATGTGCCGGGTCACTCATATGTACGGGGATATGGGCGTGAAGGTACTACTAATAAAGTGCAAAAGACCGCTTTCTTTTCATCATCCATCGTGGACCATCACCAAATTACGCGTTTTTAAATGAAAAGAGAGTTTTTGAAATCAGTTCAGAATTGACTGAGAAATCGAGTACAAATAAAAAAAAACATAGAAGTCGAACACATTACCTCCTTTTTCGAAGAAGATTAAAAAGGGCTTTGTATTATAAAGTTTGCACGAAATTTTCGTTCCAACTCTTTAAACTTCATTGTCATTTTACGAGTTTTTTCAACAAAGTCCCTTAACCCTTGCATTTGATTCTGGCCGAGGGAAATAATTGTAAGCTAATATTCTAAATTTCCTGTTCCATAAACATAATTCCAAATTTAGAATTTTTAGAACCAAAAAGTTTAACGGAATTTGAAACAACTTTATGACCCTTGACAAATACGATTTATTTATTACTAGACTAGCGGCCTGTCCCGGCTTCGCACCGTTATGAAATATAAATGTAAACCTCCTTCTTCAATCACTTTATCTATAAAGAAAGAACTGCGTCAAAATCAGTGGCGTAGTTTTAAATGTTTAAGCACAAAAGGGACATAGGGACGGAAGAAGCAACTTTGTTTTATTATGTGTACTATATAGTAAAAAAAAAGTAAGTATCTTCACGCCTATGTCCCTCAAAAAGGTAGGCACAGGCACAACCAGGGCACCCACGACTAGCCGAAGATACTAAGTCCCACAATGTGATAGGTGGCAAGCCTACCGCCAACCGGGCACATATCCTATCACGAGCAACATTTTTTTTTAATAAAAATTGGAAAAAACACAATTTTCTTTTTGTAGCCCGACCCAGGATTCGAACCCGGGACCCCATGCAGTCAAGTCCGACAACTAAACCGCTAGACCACAGAGGCGACCAAGTTACTACGTAGAAAGGTATCTGCAACTACGTTTTGGACTGTCTGCGAAAGATAAATGTCTAATCTAATCTAATCACATTTGCACGCCAAGTCCCTTTCGAGGTAGGCAGAGAGTATCGAGTGCCAACTCCCACGATCCCGTTAGACTTTTCTATCTTTCTATTGCTCATTCTTTCGCCGTGACTAAAACAGTGGAACATGTGATAGTGACGGTAAGCCTAAGTAATGCTCGCTCTTCTGCAATGGAGTGCGGATCAACATGGGGCAAAGTAAACTCCTTAAAATACGAGATAAAAAGTAGCGTATAACCTTCCTGGGTACATAGAGTATAAAGCATTTTTTTACTAAATTTCGTAACGATCAGTTCAGCAGGTTTGGCGTTAATCTCAGTCTAAATATAACATTAACAAACAAAAATTTTAGAAATTTTGCCCGTTTTTAGCTTTTTTTTTACTATTTTTTATTATCTTCAATATACAGAAATCACTGTTGTACAGTTTTTAAGAAATATTTATAGGTTCTATTAAAAAAATATTATTTTCACGCTCATATATCCACGACTAGCCGAAGACACAGCATATAGGTTGCAAGCCTATAGTCAACCGGACACATATCCAATCCCAAGTAAAACATTTTTTTTGTTAGAAAATTGGAGAAACCACATTTTCTTTTCGTTGCCCGACCCAAGAATCAAACCAAACTCAAGAAATAAATTCTAATATACATTAAAGTTGACAGCAGCATAGAAGAGTCCAACGAAATATTTGTCCGAAACGTATTCCTGGAAAATCCAACTCAACTTCAGTAGTCAGACGAAATACTGCACATCCGTATTCCTTTGAAGCATGTCTAAAATTGAAGTGAATCAAACTAAAAGCATAGAGGTGCCCCTATGACACTTCTCTCTGTATCCTATCCTGAAAGTGATTTTAAAATAAAGTGAACAATTTATAACCGAAATATCTCTATCACTTTCAATCTTTTTAATATTTGCTATAATCTACTTTTTATCTAGGTATAATTTTGAAGTTTACTCCATAAGAAATGATTTGAGTTATAAGGCCCGGTACGGAAATTTTATGTGGAGTAAAATCAAGTGTAACACGAAATGTTGAGGCGTTACGTAAAAAGAGACAAACATATATATCTGTAGGATTGAACGTGTAAAAGAATTAATATTTAAAGAATACATTACTTAGCGTATCTCATTCTCGGGATCTCCTCCTGCGCGATACTTCGTAGTCTCCGTGCAGGAGGAGTGGCTATCTATCAAAATACTGACTATTTGGATCACACTTCTAATGTCTGCGATGATACTAATTTAAGAATAATTAACATAACTAAATATGCTGTAGGAGACATATGTGTGCTGCAAGGTACATTTCGTAAGGAGTAAACTCCAATCGTGCGTCGTAGCTGACACACACACACACACTTTTTTTGATGACGAATCGAGACTATCCTTACTCTCATTAATCAATACTAATATTATAAGCCTCGTTGGTCGAGTGGCTAGCGTACACGCCTAACTACACGGATCAACCGCGAGGCTCGGGTTCGATTCCCGACAGGGGCAGGCATTTGTGTGATGAACATTTAGATGTCTGCATTTCCGGGTCTGTGTGTTTATTAAATTTAATCTGTTAAATATATATTAGTATCGTTGACTAATACCCATAACACAAGCACATAATTTGCTTACTTTGGGGTTAGATTCAATTTGTGTAACTTGTCCAAAATAAATATGTCAGTTACATAGTTACAGCACTTGACCGATTTCGATGAAATTTAATACACTCAATACTCATAGTTCAACGCTTGAGTTCAAACACATTTTATTTTTAAAAATAAAATAATCCTCAAAAAGCTGTACGGGGCCATAAATGTTTGTATGAAAATCTGTTTTACGCTGACAAAGGGAGGTGTAAGCATCTAGTATTATGTAAATGCGGAAGTTTGTGAAGATAGATAGATATTTGTTACATTCTCACGCAAAAATTACTAAACGGATTTAGATGAAACTTTACAGAAATTTTGTCTATATGTCAGAATAGCACATACGCTAAAATTAATTGAATAATTTAATATGGTACACGCAAAAACAAGATAAAAAGAACATTGATTTTCCATCCATCATGTAATACAATATAGTCCTAATGGACACCACAATGTCGTCTGTCACATAAAATGACAAACGACGGCTATACTTACAGCTTTCAATTTTTAAACACTTTTTATTAAAATTGTTATGCTTAAAGCTTTTTTTTCAAGTTTTAAGTTTTTCTGGGTTGCGAAGACTCCATCGCCATCTGATTGTAATCTAGGTATCTATTTACACATAACAATTATTAAACAAAGCAAAACCACAAAAACCGACTTACAGTTATTTCATTGAATACTTCGTCGAATTGATTATTTATTTATTATATTTTAATCCTTTAGTGCACAAGAATAAATATTTAAATGCGAACTTAATTATAAAAAAATACCCTGGGTTTCTCCCAGTTGGATACACACATGGGACAGTGCACAAAAATTTGCTAACAAAAAAAAAACACATTTTACAAAACAATTTCGGAAGATTGAAAATGTTTCCGAAATGGTCCACATAAATTTTATTAACATCTGACTGGTGGTTTTAGAGTTACACTAAACAGGTATATCTTTTTTATTTATCTTGACGATCACATCTTTGAAGAATATAAAGTGCAATTATGATATATCTTTCCAAAAGAAAACCATCAAAATCGGATTGCTATGTTTTAAAAATAGCGATATCTACGTTCTGTATATAAAACCACAAGCTAAAATCAGGGTTATTAAAGGTTATTTGGTTTATCAGTTTGTCTATTCACTTTTTGTGCAAGGAGTTTAACGGATTTTAATTACAAAAAATATCTTTAAGCTAATATCAGGGCACCCAAGACCACACTGTGATAGATTGCGAGCCTATCGCCAATCGGGCATATTATATTATAACTTAGTAACATTATATAACATAAAACTTAGTAAAGTTATTCAAAATTAACATTAACGGGATTAACGATTCCGGACAATTCTGTTCTTATTATAAAAGTATCTTCACGCCCATATCCCCGAAGAGGTAGACAGAGGCACAACCAGGGCACCCACGACTAGACGAAGATACTAAGTCCCATAATGTGATAGGTGGCAAGCCTATCGCCAACCGGGCACGTTTCCAATCCCGACCAACATTTTTTTTAATTAGAAAATTGGAAAAGTCCAATTTTCTTTTTGTTGGCCGACCCGGGATTCGAACCCGAGACCTCATGCAGTCAAGTCCAACACAAGGACCGCTCGACCACAAAGGCGATAATTCTTATTATGAAATTGAAATTACATATTTTATAGTCTGTGGGACTAAAAAGTACGTTCGGCTGACCGTGGTTGCCCTAGAAATATCTTCTACTTTCTCTTAAGATACTTTTTTAAAGTCAACTAGTGCACGTATTTCAAACTTGGTGGTATTGTGTTGGCATCTTCTTATTTTTATTAAGTCACGGTGTTAGTGTCATTATCGTGATACGTGCTGAAGGGTAGGGTAGTCGTTGCCCTCAAAACCATGGCCATGAGATAGAGATGCACTAGTAACATCCATGATGTCTATAGAAAACGAAAGTCTTTAGCCATAAGAGCGTGTTTGTTCATATCTTCATAAAATGGCCAAGTGCAAATCGGACTTTAGTTGGAGTAATGAGAAACATAGTATCTATTCCGTGTTTAGGATGACGTGTTTTTCCTTTTTGGCTACGCAATTATATCAAGCAATATTAAAGCCCTATTTTAATAATCTTTTAAATATAAGACTAGCCCTATGTCTTTTAGATTGGTGACCAGGCAACTACACAAATTTTTCAATAAAATATAACTAAAAAATCTTGGCAAAAAACTCTATTAAGCCTATCCTTATCTGTAGATACGTTATAAATATTGGCCGTTAATAAAATTTGCACTTGATCCAAGATATCGTTTTATTTGATAGATGTGCCAGTTTTTCACAGTGTGATTTCCATATGTTACATATTCATAACTTCATTTTTTTCCAAAGCCGCATTGGCCTTTGCTCTAGCCCTTAATTACTTGCATGAGATCAAGCCTTCGAACATAAAAAACTGAGCTTTTTGTATTTTCAAAAATTGTGCCTTTATTATCTACTGTTATTAATACGAGTATATTCACATAATTACATACATACATATACCATAAGTCCCTGGCCAGGTAAGCAGAGATTATCGTAGGACTATGGTATTCGGTGCCTGTTGTAATAGGTAATTAAGAGGGGAGATGGGGCTGCGAGTGCATCGACGGGTTAGTTAAAGTAAAAAGCATCCCATAATGTGAGGCAGCATATCATGGTGTGATCTCATGTTGCTATTGCTGAAGAACACTGAGTCTTCTTCTGCATGAGTCTGAGGGCAATTATGAGGATGATATCGGTGCATCCTTCGGATATCCCGTTTTCACTCGATCTGCACACTGATGTAGCCGGTAGGAATCTGGCATAACCCGCCACTTTCACTCGTTAAAAGTAAGACATAGATTATCACAGACTTGCTTCGTTTCCTCCACATTTACTATTTCTTTCGTACAAATGTAACGGCTTTGGAGACAATGTGTATCATTCAACCATTATTTCAATCGATCGGCTATCCTAAATTTGAAACCACATATCATAGATATCTATAAGACTAATAACTAATGGCTTAACTAATTGTACCATACAATAATATGTATGTTCATTTTTCATTATACAGTCATAACTTTAATTAACACTGTTTTTGAAGACATGTTGTATTATATAATACAAATTGTGCTTACGACTTCGCCCGCGTGGAATTAAAAAAAGGAATTTTGTAAAAAAGTTAAATGGTTAATTTTTAATACTTTTTTAACTAAAAGAAGCTTAAGTTACTCTGTATTATTTCAGCTACCTGACAATAAAATTCTAGTCATTTTCGATCAAGATGATTCCTGGATTAGCCGGCACAAACAAGCACACCAACGGACTGACAAAACTGGTTAAAAAATATATTTCAGTATATAATTATAAAAGTGGTTACTTTAATATTACAAACAGATACTCCAATTCTATTTATTTATACCTATGTATGTACAGGTTTTATAATATCTTTACTATACTGTACCAATAACCAAACCATAACCGTAGGTATCATATTTACGAGCCTTCAACGTAACGTATAAATCCACATATTTCCCAATGGTATTCTTTGCACATACGGCTCGTATTTTATTATTAGCTACCACTACAGTATCATTGCTCTGCTAATGGTACAATAAATAGTAAATACCCAAAAGGTCTTGTATACACGGTGTTAATGATCTATGAATAGTTATGTTCACTGTAACCGTCGTTTTACACTACACGAATCTTAATGTATACGATTATTCTGTAATTTTGTTTTTCACGTAACTCCTCTTTAACGCCTGAACACGGTTGAATAAAATAGTAATTATACTCCAACGGGCTCCTAGATGATTTTAAAAGAATTGGACTAGGTAAGTAGCGTTGCTTCTGGTTCTGAGTCATATAGCACTGAAGTTTTCAGATAGATGGTATATTTTTTGACCCCATCATCCTGTAGTGGAATAATCCAATTTGAAATATTGTATTCGCCAATGGATTTAGTCCTCTTGGTGGTAGAGTCGTGAAGTTAATCATTTGGATTGGTATTTATTAATAGAGCTCGCGTTTTTCGTATTCCATTTTCTAATAGCGTGAAATAGCTGAAATATAACTAAATGGAATGTAAGAGTTAACACATGAAAGTCCTATAAATATGTAATATAATTAAGTCTTGTTCTGTATAACATTTCGATATTTATGTATCTAAGTTTTTAGTATCGTTGACTTACACCCATTTGATAAGCAAATAACTGGCCTATATCGCAATGGTTAATTCATAAAGTCTGGCTCTTTACTTATATATATCTAAATTGTAGTTTCGATAACGTACAGCTTTATCTCAAGTAAATAATTTTCTTACGGTGGTGTTATTCGCCCATAAACGTTAATTTATTCCACTACTAAACAAACATTATATGTTCAGAGCTTTAATAACGTTCTATATTTACATAATCTTTGAAGCCTTATGAAACTCAATCCTAAGTAAGGTTAAACTGTATCCTAAGTCCTAAGTCCAACACAAACTTCATTGTTTATACACGACAAAGAGGAACACAGAAGCAAACTCGATTTCGCTTCAAACGTGTTATTAGTTAGGAAGTTAATGTTAGAGGAAATTAACATTTTTCGTTAACATTTTTGCTTTAAGTAAAAAGTAAAGGCTCATTTACAACACCTGAAAATGTATTACTGTACTGGTTCTGAAACATTCTTGTTATCTTTTAGATGTAAGCTGTTTTTCCCGCTATGCTAAATTTCCTTCGTATTTTTAATTTAAAGACTACGCATTCATATATTTTTGTGATTCTGCGGTTTCAAATTTCTAAACAGATGGACAGATTTTGATGTGTTTCAAAGCTCTCATGATCGAGACGGTTCTTATCTTCATCACAATGTAGTTGTGTAAGTTTTGTCGCGGCCTATTTTAGTATAGACATGCTAAATTAGTCAGGAACTTCTACGGCATATAATCAAAATATTCTTAGGTTTAGAATATACGTCTACGGAAATGTTGCATAGAAACTAATCTGATAGCAATAACGTGTTTTGTCTCTTTCTATTATTTGTATCGAAAGAAGATAGCGGTTTACTTTATTAGTGCATACAAGAACTACTTTTAACGCCGTCCGGCCGGAGAAAGAGTAGTATTTTAAGTTGACATATCTGTAGGAATATGTATAAGTCTATAAGATCATAACGTATGAATGAATAGATAGACTTTAGAGAGGATTTCTTTTTTTTGCAAGCTGACGTAATAGAGATGGGTTTTCGCTGCATTATGAAAAAGTTTTGTTAGGAAGTTTTAAAAATGTTTAATTTTATTATTGAATAAAAGCTTCTTTTATATTATACACCTGGTGGATAGTGAAGTTCTGAAACGGTTTACCTGGATGGATGGTACTTACCTCACCTATTTAAGCTATTATAATGTGTTCGCTGTTGTATTATTCATAATTTTGTATATATATGTAGTTATTTGTGTAAAAATACGTTTTTATGCCCGGCAGCTCGTTAATCTAGCAAAATACTAAGTTAAATGGGTCATAAAATACCAAATAGTAGATTGCTTCAACCCGGGTAGGGATCCATTTTGACTAATTTATTACTTTGTCTAGACAATTTTATTATTGTGTATACAATATACATTCTATATTAATTTTATGTTTCAACAAAATAAGGTCCATATGAAAGTGCCTTAATAATTACCCATCAGTCGACTACATAATAAAATTCTTATGAATGCCCTCGGCATGTCCTGTTATCTCTTGGTTTAATTACAAAAGTAGGTTACCAATAAAAATAGCCTTTCTGTATCATAAACTACATTAAACGGTACTTTCACACATGCGAGGTCTCTATATTCCATTTATACCCGTATTACAGTACTGTTTGCTTTGTTCCCATGTTTTTCAAACCGACTAAAAATCGTAGGAAGCTCTTAAATTGACTTGTGTATGCTTGTTTCTATACTACGCCACGCATGATTTTATACAAAAAAGTTCGATTTTGATCATTCTTATTTTATCAGATAGATCATAGTCTCACAATGGTTTTGTATGAATTTCATGATAATTGGTTACGGGGTTTTGGAGTTGTAGTGCGTAATACATATTTAGTTGTTTATTTTGTTAACATGACATAGAAATCGAAGTTGGTTTATCCCGCAATACCAATCTTCAATCAAACTCGCCAGCGATCGAGTTTTTAACTATTTTAAGAGATTTAAAAAAATGTAAGGCTCAAGGTTCTTCTTTTTTAGGAAAAACAAATATACTACAACAATTGTACGAATTTTTATTGGGTTTTTTTCAATTAAAAAAATACACAAAATTTTGTAAAAGTGAAAACTTTGTAAATTAAAAGATAGAAATAAAAACTTGGTTATTGGAATTATTTTGCACTTGCACTTCCGACTTAAGATCGCCCGTGTTTTTTTTTTATTTTCTGATATCCCCTAACTTTTTTAAATGGGTTTAATCCTACGATATTTTCTGGTTTAAAAAATTATCGAACCTGGACTAGAAAAAAACCTGAAACTAACCAAAAATCATTGTTAAATATTTCTAAAATATCGGAAGCTTTGGAACCTTTTTTATGATATTGGTAGGCAAACAAGCGGATGGATTTTCTTATGATAAGAAATTCTCGCCGCCTAGGGACACTAAAGTAGGCAATAGTGCGTTGCTAACCTGAAGCCGGGATGCTAGACCTCGAGCAAAAGTTTATGGGCTACCTTACCCTCCGAACCGGAACACGTCATGACGTTACGAATTTAATCATACCTTTACTTCATACTAGTCGACCTAGAAAACTTCGCTCGATGTTACCAGAGATTTGTACATAATATATATTTATTGTCTTTGACATTACTGACATTTGTATGTGAGGAAAACAATTAAAGTATTGATTTTCCTATTATTCCAGCGTTTTTCCGGGCTCTCTTCTTATATGATCCTTCTCATATAACCAATACAACAGAAACGAATGTGACAAATTGATCGGATGGACCAGTCTGGCGTGATATGATGACTGCGCGAAATGGGGATTCATTTATATTATAGTATTCTCTGTGATCTAACGGTTCAGTTGTTGGACTTGACTGCATGAGGTCTCGGGTTCGAATCCCGGATCGGGCAACTCAAAGAAAATTGGATTTTTCCAATTTCCAAATAGGAAAATGTTGGTCGGGATAGGATATGTGCCCGGTTAACAATAGGCTTGCAACCTATCACATTGTGGGTTAGTATCTTCGGCTAGTCGTGGGTGCCCTGGTTGTGCGTCATCCTATTTCTTCCGGCGTATGGGAGTGAAGATACTTTTTTTAATTATGTTATAAATCCTGTTGTTTATTTGACTCTTAGAATAAACTCTAACTTGAAGGTTCACTGATATATTCTACTATCCAGATGCTACTCATACAGTATTGATGACGAAGTATATTAGGTATGTTGCTTGACATTAATAAATGAAGATGTTCTAGAATAATCTAGATTAAATAACATAACTTACTGTATTAACATATTCAGATTTTACTACTCTTCACTTTAAACCTATTAGTAAGTAGCACATAATGTAAAGAATAGGTAATACATAATTAATATTAAATCTTTCTTATTTTTACTGTTTAGTTTAGAAGTCAGTTTTTATTAGGGTAGTTATTTTTATTTAATACTTAGTTATTTGTTTAGTTATTGCTGATATGATTTAATTTAATAAAAATAAACATCAGGATAAGTGTAAGTAGATAAAAATGCTCCTGACTACCTGAAAAAGCCTACCTGAATCAAATTTTTATGGGAACAATTCGAAACGTTTCCGAATCAAACAAAATAAAAATACGTAAATCGGTTCAAAAGCCTCGGAGAAATCGGCGTACATAAATAAAATAAAATAGCGGCCGAATTGAGAACCTACTCGTTTTTTGAAGTCGGTTAAAAAAGGATTATGTTAGGATTGCAAAACAAGCAGGCTGAGCTGTAGGTTTTTAACCACCTTCAAATTATTAATAGACAACAAAGATGTTAATCGTGCATTGATATAGCACAAAGATTTGAAGCATCTTGTCTTAGAATCAAACACGTGGTTGAAACGCAGTAAAACAGCAAAAAAACAGACTTCGTTTGTACTATCTGAGTATACAAAAGGTATCTTCACGCCCATATCCCCGAAAAGGTAGGCAGAGGCGTTGTGCCAAGGTACCCACGAATAGCCAAGGACACTAAGCCACACAATGTGATAGGTGGCAAGCCTATCGCCAACTGGGCATACATCCAATCTCGGGCAACGTTGTTTGTTTTTTAGAAAATTGAAAATATAAATTTGCTAATTTTTTGTTACCTGACCCGGGGATCGAACCCGAAACAATACAAAAACTTACTATTTTGTTTTTTCTCTTTCATCAGATCCAAACTGTAAGTATTGGCCACAAGGCAAAAACACTAATTTGGAAGCCGTATTTCCAAATCAAAAGAAGAATTTTTAAATCGGATCATAAATGACGGATAAATCGATAAACACACAAAAAAGGCGTGTGTGCGATTCACACACAATAGAAGTTAAACTTCAGTAAATCGATAAAAGAATGAGATGAATATATTATATTTGTGTCTCTTACCTGCTAAAGAATGAGATAAATATATATTTGTGTCTGTCGTTTTTCCGTTGCAGCCGTTTTGAAATCACAACGATTCTAAAGAAGTTTCACTTCAAATATAGGACTCGAAGGTAAAAAATGGAAAGACAGTGGCTTTCATTATATTTTTTATTTTTAAACATATGTGCTTAATAAATATTATTCAAACTTGTCTGTGTGTAGCCGGAAGGCGCGTTTTCACAAATATTCTGAGAAAATACTTTTTCACGCGGAATCAGCCGTGGGCTAATATTACTTTGAAGTAGAAATTGTAATAAAAAATACTGAAATAACAAAAACATTTACTTCTTTTTCTATAATAACAATGTCTTTGTAAGGTACGATCAAACAAATGAAAGTACAAATACTCAGAATAAGCTAATTGGTAAAATATGTAACTTTTTACAAATACAAAGAAATATTCTTCGGAAAAATTGAACTGAAGAAACAATTGAAAATAGCAAAGAAAATAAACAAGTATCTTCACGCTTCACTAATGGGTAGGAAGAGTTGTAACAGGGCATCCACTACTAGCTGAAGACACTAAATCCCACATGTGATAGGTGGCAAGCCCATCGCCAACTGGGCACATAGCAATATAGCACATCTCGGGCAACGTTTTTTTTATTAGAAAGTATCTTCACGTCTATGTCCCCGAAGCGGTTGGCGGAGGCACAACCAGGGCACCCACGATTAGCCGAAAAAACTAAGTCCCCCAATGTTAAAAATGGCAAGCCTTTCGCCAACCGGGCGCATATCCAATGCCGGGCAACATTATTTTAATTAGAAAACTGAAAATATGCAATTTCTAATTATTTTGTTGTCTGACCCGGGAATCGAATCCGGGACCTAAAGAAGTCAAGTTTGACGCCGGACCACTAGACCACAGAGGCGATAAGGAACAGAAGGATTAAAAGAAACCGATAAATTTAATTTTGCTCGAGGCCTAACATCCTGGCCTTAAGTTGGCAATGCACCATTACCACCTTTGATGTCTGTAGCCGGCGTGAATTTCTTACCATCTGGAAATCCGTCTGCTTGTTGGACTTCCATTATCATAAAAAAAGTCAGTCACCTAATTCTGATAAAGAAAAAAATGCGTTAGGTATCATTTTAATTTTACCTGATACAGGTAAGATTAAAATGATATTTATGTACATGTCTCAACAGACATATTACACGTATATTTTAATAAAATAATGTTTATGTACAATTTTGTACATTCTTACAAGTTTGTTTTTAAATTTATTTTAATGAAACTGACAATGTTCTTTGATCCTTAAACCTCCAGACAGTATTGAAATCTGAAAGTTTGTAAGCGCTTGCTTCCAACATGGATAAGAACCAAAGGGCTATTTTAAAGTTTGATTCACCGTCGCTGTGAAGGTTTAAGGTATTCAAAGTTTATAAATTAAAGGCCAATTTACTTTTTCATTTAATTTTATTCAATTTACAATTTATTTTCTTAACATTTTCATCAGAACAATGTAATGAACACCTTTATTTATTGCACTTGGCATAGATAAAATATTTAAGCTTTCATGGATTATAGTCAGACACCTTTAAACTGTTCCTCCTGGAACAAAAACGGTTGAAGGTAATGATACCTTCAGTTACTTACTCCACTTACTGCCACTTATTGCTATTATGCAGTATAATTAAACTATTATCCATTTACCTCTGTGGTTTAGCGGTCCGGCGGACTTGAGTTCTTGAGGTCCCGGGTTCGATTCCCGGGTCAGGTAACTTAAAGGAAACTCAACTAAAAACTAGAAAATTTGTATTTTAAGTTTTCTAATATAGATAACGTTGCCCAGAATTAGATATGTGCCCGGTTGGCGATGGCTTGTCACCTATCACATTGTGGGATTTAGTGTCTTCGGCTAGTCGGGACTACCCTGGTTGTGCCTCTGCCTATCTCTTCGGGGATATAGGCGTGCAGATATTTTTTTCATCCATTTACTAATACGCAGATAGACCTTCGAAAGTTCTTATCTCTAGAATCGATTTTAGTACATTTTCTCTATCCTGTCCCAATTTATATCTGACATGTCGATTTTACTGTTTTATTTAAAGTGATAGGTCTAACAAATACACTGTTTTCTTATGGAAAGAGACAACTGTGGCTTAAAGTCGCCATAAATATTATGGTAGTACCTACTTCCGGACCTGATCATGATAGTCATAATGAGGCCTGGATTAGGTAAGGCGCTGAAACCTTACCCAGGCAAGTTGTTGCACAGCACTTTAATACCAGTGGTCTTTTTGTTACTGATCTATAGTTCTACCAGTGCTAACCTCTTTCTAGCTGCGTGGCAGAGAGGCAGGTAATTTATTGAAATCAACGGAATAAAAAAAATTAAAAAATACCTCAGGTCTGGCTATAGAACGATGTCTTTGGATCCCGGGTTACAACAAACACTAAGGGTACATTTTATAATTCATGAAATATGGGAACCGTTTAAATGTGAATTTTTCTTCCGTTGTAAAATATTAAATGAAATATTCCATTGTAATCAGTTTAAAAAAGAGGGATCCGTTTAGGTATTTTGGGACAATGTTTGTGTATGAAAATATCTTTGACCTTTGTACTTTGTACGCCTTGGGTTTTAAAAGCATATTTATGTACAAAAATTTAATCTCTGAAGTGTAAATAAATTTGATTTAGGCACGTTGTTTATTATAAAAACAAAAGAGTTTTAAAAATAAAATGAGCTTCTTTAAATTCTGTAAAATTGCAAAAAAACCACTCGACCTTTGATACTTTGTCAGCTAAATAACTAAGCTTCCTTATCGATTATAATTGTTTAAAACATATTTTAGGCTTAAATTCAAATTTTGTAAGTAGGACAGGACTATAAAAAACATCAAAATCCATTCGTTATTAAAGTCAAATTAATAAATTGTGTTTCAAAATAAACTATAATATAAAGATATCATTTATTTTTTTAAAAACATTTCTAAAATTAATGTTATAATTTCTAATAACAATTTTCGGTAAATTGGCATCAGATTTCTAATATTAATACGCGTTAGATTTATCATTATTTTCATACAAGTATTTCCCATTAAGCCAACGTGATTTAGAAGCTTGTCGTTAATGGCGAGTGCATGATGATTGATAGTTATTAATCACAGTGCTGATTATTTGTGTCAAACATTAATCACGAGTTTTCATTTAATGATTTGAATTAGATTAATGAGTTGAATTATTCAATAATTTTCTGTATCACAAATTGTGATTATTTTAAAATAATTCATTTTGTTATTTACTTTTACAAATTCATGATAAAAATTGTCTGTGTATCGATATTACAAAAGAATTTGTTACGATTAGGTTATTTTATAGTTAATTTGTGCTATTTTTTTAAAATGGAAGGCAAACAAGGAGACGGATTTTCTGATGGCAAGAAATTTACGGACGCGCGGACGTAGAAGCATAAAATTTGGCACACTTATAGTATACATGTAGGAGAAGTGCAGAACGCAAATATTTTTAATAATAATACTTATAAAGTACATTAAATCTATAAATAAAGCATTACTCACACTATCATGCATTTGACACACACAAACAAATATATTGATGAAAACGATAAAAGATCACAGATGGCGCACTAAAAAGTTTGGAAACAAAGTAGTTGGTCTTAAAAAATGAAGATGGCGTTCTTATCAACAAGATATAANNNNAAGCTTGTCGTTAATGGCGAGTGCATGATGATTGATAGTTATTAATCACAGTGCTGATTATTTGTGTCAAACATTAATCACGAGTTTTCATTTAATGATTTGAATTTGAATATTGATGAAAACGATAAAAGATCACAGATGGCGCACTAAAAAGTTTGGAAACAAAGTAGTTGGTCTTAAAAAATGAAGATGGCGTTCTTATCAACAAGATATAAAAATTCATTATGGTCGAATTTCGACCAATGGGCGACCACTTGTTGAAATAAAAACTTCTTTAGTGGTTTGCACTTTTTGTGATAGATAAAAAAAATTAACTCTTGTCAGGACAAGTGACCTGTTAAAAATTTGTAACTTGGAGAAAGAGTAAAACCACTGTATGTTGTCACTGCATTTCATACTGTGAATTTCGTTTCGCCGGTGTTCATTTGCAGACAGAGCCGTAGTAACTTGAAGATCTCGCAATGAGCGAGATATCCATATTTTCGAATCAAATAAATGTTGTATTTTACCGCATAATATATAAAAATATTGCCTCTGTGGTCTAGCGGTTCAGTTGTTGGACTTGACTGCATGAGGTCTCGGGTTCAAATCCCGGGCCGGGCAAGAAAATGAAAATTGGGTTTTTTCAATTTTCTAATAAAAAAGCGTTGCTCGGGAATGGATATATGCCAGGTTGGCGATAGCCTTGCCACATATCACATTGTGGGACTTAGTATCTTCGGCTAGTTGCGGGTGCCTTGGTTGTACCTCTGCCTACCTCTTCGGGGATATGACCGTGAAGATACCCTTTTTTTATTTTTTTTTATATATAAAAGTGCTAATTTAGTGACAATGAAAGCAGTTCCAGTAGAATAATACCTAACTACTCCAAAATCTTAAAAATGAACAACGTGAATGTTCAAGTTTTAATTCTGCCGGCACTCAAGGAGTGCAACCCGTTAATTTTTTAGTTAATTGAAAATAACAGTGGTAGCCTGTTTACTCATCTAAAATATCTCTATCTGAGATAAGTTATCCATCCCATCTAATGCTAATGTGTCAATACATCCCTACTCCTAAAAATTAACATATTTGGGATAGTTATACCATTTTGCGTCAAGTTTAATCTCGCCGTATTCAGTGTGCCATTTACCATCTTGACAATTTACCCGCCGAGTTTTCACGTCGGAATTTCCAAAGAGTTCAATAAAGGCACGATATCCAATAAGTAGGGTGACTGTTCGTTTGAATATTACAGGATAAATCTGTGTTTAATATCGGTCTATTATTACAATGAATCAAAACCTATATTTATTTGCCTTTACTTTTTAGTATTCATATTTTTTATAATAGTTCTTCAACTATAATTACAAAGCCTAATGATGATAATGTTTACTATTTGACTTATCTTGTAAAATTATATTCTGAATAAAAACCTAACTTGTTCCTGCCACCGTAATGAAATTACCACGTTCCGACCCACATTTTTTATGATATTGGAAGGCAAACAAGCAAACGGATTTCCTGATGGTAAGAAATTCACGCCGCCTAGAGACACCAAAGGTGGTAATGGTGTGTTGCCAACCTGAGGCCGGGATGTTAGGCCTCGAGCCAAAGTAGGTATGTTTTACCGGCTACCTTACCCTCCAAAGTGGAACATGTCATGACGTTATGGCGGCAGGAATAAGTAAGGCGGTGGTACCAATCCGGATGAGTCGCTGTGAAACTCTACCATCTAGTCAGATGTCACGGTGTTAGTGACCGTAAGCCTATGCTCACCTTTTACGAGTTGCCTGGCAGGAAAACAGATGGTCTATTCTGCAAAGGAGCCCGGACTAACACAGACGCTGTAAGGGAGACTAGCATAATAGACCTAAATCCACGATATAGCGATGCACCTATTAGGTACATATTGTCTCTATAGGTCGCAGATGTCTTTTGTCATCTGAAGAAGAATATAAGTTAGAAAAAATATACCGGCTGGTGAAACAAAAATCATCATAAAAATTGCAGTACGAAATGCGGCCATAGCATTTCTAGTGGATATATAGCTTCCTTATGGATCGTACCTAGAGGACAATAATTGTTGAAATGTGATGGAAAATTTTTGTCATAGTTCGATAAAGAAATTTCATTTCAATAACTTATCAAAATCATTTATAATCATTGATACGTGAATGGATTGTACTTACAGACTTTTAAATTAAAAAAAAACAAGATTGGACTACTCTTATTATGGCCAATAATTTTATCATGAAAAATATAAATATTGAATATTTCTCCTCCATGTTTTTTTCTGTTTTATAATAAATGCAGACATTTGTGTTTCTTACTCACATACCAGTCCTGCTGCGGATCAAACTAGGATCATACTGAGCCCGATTAATCAATATCATAATGGTGATGATGGATCAGGTGCAGCTTTGACAGGATAGGATACGCCTAAGGTGTAATCACGACACCTTAGGCGTATTTAGAGACTCGGAACCTCAGGAAGTCAATTCTGACGCCGGACCGCTAGATTACAAAGGCGACAATGAAAAAAAAATATACATACTACTATTTAATAGAATACTTAGAACCGAAAACGAGGTTTATTATAATACTTGTTGGTTTGTATGTTTGTTTGTTCAATTTTCACGCAGAAATTAATGAAAGATTATTGAAAACTTTTGTAGTAGTAGCAGCTTACAACTCGAAACAAGATTTAAGATAACTTTTGCTTTGCGAAAATCTTTAGTTTCTTTTACTTACCGCGAAAACCCAATCCAATATGTTTATAAAATCACGGGCAACAGCTAGTGACAAATAAAAAAGTTTTCAATCTGAGAACGCAATCTATTTAAAAAAAATAAGCTGATTTATAAAACAAAGTATAATTTAATCTTTTATCTGAAAGCAAAGTCTTGCTAGAGAAGCTTTTACATGTTTACGCACTTAAACCACTTTCAATAAATTATTTAAGTCCATTAAGTTCTAGTATCCATAGTAACAGTTATGTAGCTTCATGCCCGTATCCCTGAAAAGGTAGTTAGACATACAACTAATAGCCTATAATCCAGGATCAGCCAAAGACGATTAGTCCTTCAATGGCTAAATGGGAGACTTATCGCTGACCGGTACGTTTTCAATCCCGGGCAACATTGTTTTTTATAGAAAATTGAAGAAACATATTTTGTCAACGCAAATATCGGATAAGTCTATATTCAATCCCGGGCAAATTGTTTTTATTCTAAAACTGAAAATATCGAGTTTTGTGACTATATAAACCTCGTATCCCTCTCCCGCCACTGTCACGTTTAGGTTTTGTATTTTTGGGTAGCCATTTCCTTCAGTATACAGGCAGCATGTGTTTCTAACTATAATAAAATGTGATAGCTTATTTACCTCTATCTCTAAACCAGTTTGTCTGTCTTTCACGACTAAACCACTTGACTGACTTATTAAATTTTAAGAAAGAAAGAAAATATATTTATTTGCGGAATATGCGTGTTGAAGTTGTTACAAAATTATTTAAGCTTTCCAACATATTCATATCGTGGTGTGCAAATAATTTAATATTTTTCTAAGTGACTAATTATATACACAATGTTTTAATATTCATACGAACAAATAGTTTTATTCTTATTATAATAATTTGAGTTATAACTTACAAATAATTTTAAAATGATAATAAATTTAGCCCTGTCTACCGTAAACTATCACTGTTTTTTATTATACTTATATTAATACCTTCTTTTGAAATATTTTTAATGGCAGTGATTTAAAATTATCAGTAATCTGGTTGTATATTCGAATCAACATACAATACATATTAGTTTTGCAAATATTGAGTTTTTGGTTAGGCGCATGGAGTTTCTTACTATTTCTAAAATGTGATAAACCTTGTGATAAACCTTTATAAAAAAGACACAAGCTCAATCAAAAGCTACGTTTGCTTCAAAAATAATAATCACAAAAGTACAGATATTTTTTTTTTTATGAAAATAAATGTGCGTTGTTGCTGCTGAACAGCTAGTAATATTATTAAGAACTAATGTTATTAGTTCTCTAGTTTTGTTTTGCAGGGTACTTTAAGTAAAATTTCCGACATCGATTAAACGCACAAAGAGAGCATAAATCACTATCATAGTACGTTCATTCCATACGCTATTTTAGTACTTATTAGTTTTGAGTTCTCGTAAGTAGAGCAGGTATAAAAAAAGGAAAATTTTTCCGTGATAAAAACTATCCTATATCTTAATCCAAGTTAGCCTCCTGTCCTGAGGTTCTATGTGTATGCCAAATTTAATGGGAATCGGTTCAGCAAACAAACTTTCGCGTTTATAACATTGATAGGATGAATGAATATTTCGAAAAAGATACAATTTGTAAAGATTTTGAAATAATTATTCAACGTTACGGAATACAATTAGGCTTGTAATTTTTATTTTTTCTATTACTGACAATATGGCGTCTTGGGAATGCCATTTTGAATTTTGATTTTTGCCTGAAGTACATTGTCAGTCTTAAAAATTAAGATAAATCCATAGATTGTTAATAGCGATTTCACACGGTTCTGATAAAACACAAACTATCACGAATGATTATAATAAATGTATTTGTTCTTGTTTGCTACTTTAACATTAAGTGTTTATTTATTTAAGATAAGTTTTAGTAAATTAAAATAATACTAAATTCAGTCTTTATGTCTTTTTTTTTAAATGTTAAAATATCCTTTTTTTCAATGAATTTGTAACTAATTTTGAAACAGTCCCAGTGCTGTGATATTTATGTACACCCTGCAGGCGCAGCGAGCTCCTGAGAAACACACAGCACTTATTTGCATATGGTGCAGTTAACTAAACCACACGTCGATAACTGCTGCGTATCTTGTTCAGTTTTTAAATAAATTTTCAATTTTAAAATTAGGTGTAATAGTTGGGATTTTCTTATTTTTAAAGATTTGATTACCGACGGGGCAGCACATTTATGTGATGAACATTTAGATGTCTGCATTTCTGAGTCAGGGTGCTTATTAAATTTGTTCTGGTATCTATTTATGTATGTTATAGTGGTATCTGTGTGTATGCGTGCGA
>NJDD01000138.1:66505-79837 GCA_002245505.1 Calephelis nemesis
TATAATATGAAAAAACTGGTGCCAAGTGTGAGTCGAACTCGCTAACCGATGGTTCCGTACTAACCTGTAGGTATATAATTAGCCGTTTCATTCGTATCATATTCTGATCTAACGTAAAACTTACTGTTTTCATATTTTTTTTATCTGTGCTTTATGACGTTGCTTTGTAATAAGTTTAAGGTTCTAAATTCATAGGAAATACCCTGTAGGTTTCTTTTCCTTTGCGAGTTTCGAAAATTTTAACATAATGGCTATAAATGGCCTAATCTTTTGATTGCGTCAAATCAGAAGTTTCATTTTCACAGCTCTAAGAGACATTAAATTAATATATTAGATATAAATTTCAGGTTGATGCGTTCTTATTTAAAAGGATCTTGACGGACAGCCGGGAGGATAAATAAATTCTTGTATGGGTTCCATTCTTGTCCTTTCGAGATACGGGACCCTAGAAACCTTTTTCATACAGACGTGCCGGTTTTCGGAGACTCTTGATACCACCTTCGGAAGAAACCCAAGCGATTTGATCGTGCTATGTCAACCTAGGTCCCAATGGGTACCTTAATCCATCCATATTCACATAGTATCTGCTATGTCAAACTTTCATCTGTCATTCTTTCTAAATGATTAAACTAGAGGAGCATGCCCTTTTTCAGTTTAACATTATCATTTTACATACATACATACATATATATCTTTACGCCAAGTCCCTTATGGAGTAGGCAGAGAGTATCGAGTGCCAGACCTCACGATCCTGACAAACCATTCTTGCTTCCTTCACATTCATTACCCTTTTCATACAAACACGCCGGTTTCGGAGACTCTTGACACCACCCTCGGATAATATTCGATTGATAATTTTATATACTAAATTATGACTTAATAACGACGAATGAGACAAATTGTTAATAGAAATGTTTAAGTGTTGGATTATGGAAAAGATAATAACAATAAACCTCTTGAAATGTAAACGTGTTAATTTTTGAAATTAGAAGTAAAGTATCTTCATAACCAAGAAGAGGTAGGCAGAGGCACAACATCTATCTAAGTATTTCTATGTTTTAGTATCGTTGCCTGACACCCAAACACAATCACATAATTTGCTTACTTTGGGGTTAGGTTCAATTAGTGTAAATTGTACAGGGATGCATTCAAGTCCAACACCTGAACCGATAGAAAAAAAGGCAATTTCGAAATTTATAAAGCGAAATTAACATTTCTGTGCTTTAATTATGATTGGGCGCGAACATTAAACATTTTTACAATTACGGTGAAACCCCACAAGTGCTGACTCATGGAGAACGTCGCGTTCCCTTATTCAAGCAACTGGATACCCGAGAAGCATCCTCGAAGGGCGTGTTTTTCAATTAACAAAACCATTTTATACGCTCCTGAAAGGTGTTAATTTATTAATGTATATATAACCCTCTAGGGTAAAATTAGCTTTTAAGTGTCTTATAATTCAGAACATATAGAATATTAAAAAATAAAGTTAACTCAAATAAGTTGCTTAGGGTGAAATTAGCCTAAAAATGGCCTTATCTTTGGACTGAAAAAGATTCTAACAGATTTTCTGAAATATCCATGTATATATTATATTTCCTATTCCTATTTACGTAATGGCAGTGCTCGGTTCTATCTAACTTTTGTGTCTGGAGAGTAGCTTGAATGGTAAACCTAATCAAGATTCAGGATAACCATTTCATTTGGTTAATCTATAGGTACAGTGTATTTGTTATTCATCAGGAAATAAATCAGCTAGCTTTCCTTTTTTTAATATACGAGCAAAAATAAGTTTACCGGCTACCTTATCTTTCGAACCGGAAACATCAAAGGCAAGAGCTCACGTTATGACGGCAGAAATAGATTAGGCGCTGGTACCAATCTTGGCGAGTCGTTACAAAACTTTACCACATTGAAAGATGTCACTGTGCTAGTGACGGTAAGCCTATGCTCGCCTTTTACGGGCTGCCTGGCAGGAAGGCAGATGGTCTATTCTACAAAGGAGCTCTTACCAACACTATGTGGGGAATACTTGCGCAATTTAACTGAACAAAATTACATAATTGCCCACCACAAGTTATAAGTTCACTTAGTAGTTGAGCCCAAGAACATTTCTGCAGTTACAGTCAGATTAAGATATGAGAGATACCCTTTACCTCTATTTTGTGTCAAATCTCTATTAAAAGAGGATATCTATGATGTAATGTATATCTCTATAATCGATTGCAATTGTAAACGTGGACAATTCAACGTACCTGGCGAGACCTAGCCTAGGCCGATATTTCATGTCTATGTTTTTAAGATACTAGAAATTAATGTAGAGGAAATTAACCAGCTCTGGAGCAGACGTGACACTTGTCACTTGATACTGTCTATACCCCAAGAGTCTTGGCTTGAATATATGTCAGTTAATTTATATTTGTTGAAAAACATCTAAAAATTCAAAACACGCAAAATGAAGGGAGACAAGACAAACGATCCAGTAATGTAAAAATATCTTGAAAATTGTAAGTAAGCGATTAAATTAATTAGGTGGGATACCGTCAGGTTAACACAATAAGGGTAATTAATCAACTTCATACTTCCCGCTATGGGCGGATATTTTGATTATTTCGTATAATTTTTCTAAGGATTTTTAGCTTTTAAACTAATTATTTTTAATACCCTCATAAAGTGAAAACTCTAATCGTTTCACAATAAAATGTTAGACCTTTTAGATATAGCAATGAAGTAATAACATTTTTGTAAATTTCCTAAGTACAGTGAATTACATTACAAACTTTTATATACCAATTTAAAATATTCTCAACGCAAATATGTTCACAATTATTTAAAAAAAATTAAACCTTTAAAGGATTTGTAATATTTACCAAAATAAATTCACTATTTGTAATTTCACTTAAATAGTATGCAATTTTGGATTATCAACCGCTGGTTTGTAATTTTACTATTAATTTGTTTTGTAAAACATTTGAATTATTAAAAAATTGATAACAAACTAGCTCTTACCCTCGGCTTCGTGCGCGATAAATTGAGAAATAAGCGATCCTATCTTTTAAGTTTTATGAAACTGTACACGGTGTGTCAATTTGTTTGTAAAATCTGTTAAGTAATAAAGGAGTCCATAGATATATATGTTCATAGAAGTCAAGAGGTAAATGTTAAAAAATCAGACTACACGGACGAAGCCGCGGGTAGCAGCTAGTTATACTATAAAACCCCAAAACTGAGTAACAAGGCTCCTTGAGCAAGGTTTCAGTACAGAATACTACAATGATCAGCTAAGATGCAATAGCGTTTGGATAAAATGACAATACTCTTATTACAAATGTGTCCATCTAATATATAAAATGTTCGTGTCAAGGTGTGCGTAATTGAACCCCTCCGAAACGGCTTGACCGATTTTTGTGAAATTTTGTGAGCATATTGAGTAGGTCTGAGAATAGGCCAACATCTATTTTTCATACCCCTAAGTGACAAGGGCGACTCACCCCAATTTTTTACTAAAATCACATTTACAAAAGTAGCAGAACAACGTCTGCCCAGTCAGCTAGTATTTAGAATAAAAAAACACTGCTACGAACATGAACTCTTAGCGCAAAACATGTTTCTAATCTTTAAGAAAAATTTACTAAAAGAATTATAAACTATTAATGTTTTAATTAAAGTTTAATTTAGCCACTGACGTAAAAAACTGACACGTGAAAACCAAACGAAATTGTTTCTTGAATTGTACTTATACCTGAATAAACTTAGTAACAAGGATTTTTGAGCAAAAGTTTCAGTACAATATATTATAATGACCAGCTAATATGCAATAGCGTTTGGATAAAAGGAAGAATAACAAGTCATTGCAGTTCTCTAAATAAACGCAGTTAACTTTAATTAAAATTAACACTAGGAATAGTAAATAAAGAAAAGGCGGATAAAATTTGCATCTGTACATTAAGTAAGCAGGACACTCTACGGTAAAAGTTCCAGTTAACTACTTGTAAGTCCGCGGCAGCTACACTTAATTGGTTTGGTTAAGTTACTCTGAGATAAGTTTTAATAACAATAACAATCTGCTTCAGTTAGTCTTTTGATTTGCATATCTTCAAATGGAATTGGTCAGATTATTATCTTTAACGTACAGCATAAAGATGTGACATTGAAATCGCTTCTGTAAATTTTCCAATAGGTAATTAAGACTGACGGGTAGTTCAAACAATTTAATGAGTCATGGGAGATAATCCTTAGAAATACTAGTAATAGCTTGTTTAAAAGCACACGATACTCTTATTTATTAACTACCTACATGACAACAAAATTTTCTTAAATAACAAATATAAAAAGAAATAAGTTAACCCAATATGCTCACAAAAATCAATGCTTGTGAAAAAACTTTCACTTATTTTGATCCACCAAAACTTGCTAGTTTCCACTTAACCATTTGAAATGTATATTTCAAAATACTTAAGTAAAATAATAAACAGTCAGAACATATATCGAAATGTGTTAAGTAATTTAAAGACCGTTCTGTACAAGAAGTGTTCTTTTAGCGAAATTCTAAGAAAATAAGCTCCGGGACGTAACGTAGTACATCCATTATACCTATGTATCCGGTGTCAGCGAAACAGATAACTTGTAGCGCAGCGCCGGGGGATATGGGGATAAGCTGAAACTGTCTACGAGCTGCTGTAATATGAAACGGGAATTCTTAGTCAGATTACAGTACGTGGAGGTAGAGTAATATTACCACATAATGATACATATGCAATTTGATATTCCGTTTGCACTTTGTATTTTGAGGTTTTAAACATGATAAAAGGCAAAACTTTAAACAATTTTAACACGTTTTACAATTAGTATTGAAAAAAAAAACGTGGACCATATATTAACAATAAAATTTTTGAAATCTTAACTTACAACAAAACAATTTCAAAGATATGCGGTGTCTATGGGCCTCGGTTTTCTTACACTATCAGAAGAGCCATGTGCTTATTATCTAGCTTCTTTTCTCAAATAACGTATTATGCTCTACAGCAGAGCCACCCTAATAAATACTAATAAATTATATCATAAAATACTGTACATCCAACGCGTATTACTTTTGTATGCTGCCAATAACTGTACTTCAGTTAGATTATAACATAATCCTCATTGAATATGGCTCTGTGACTTGTACAAGGAAACTATAACAGCTTTTGATTTTGGATTAAAATCACGGTACGACGTTGTATGTAGGTGTATTGTGTTAATACGAAATTCTACTAAAATGGTACATGAAGTAAAAAAGAAAAAAAAACGTCATTTACAGAAGGTATATTTCGATCACATCAATTTATTTAAACGTAAAAAAAACTTTATCCGAAAAATGTCAATTTTTTATTCCTCATTACTTTTAAATAGGAGTTAGAAGTTGGCTTGCGGGAAAATATACAGCAGAGCTATTTTCAAAGAGACAGATTACATATTATAAGAACAGTTATAAACTGCGAACTACGAACTTATATGCGTTTCATGTACCGTATCTTTACTTTTTAACACATAGTAAAGACTGTCTGTACTATTGTTATGGAATATTAACATTTCATTATTTTTCTTCAATACAATCATTTCATTAATCAAATAAAAGTTAGAAAGTTTGTAAATTCATCAAGTAAATTAAGTTAAACTATGAACTGTTGTCTTAAATTTGCAACCCGTCAGGTGCAAATTTATTAATTGTTTAAAAAATGTTAGCATAAGGTACGGGTATAACACACGATCGTCCTGATTTTCGTTAAAGATGAACTAGGTCTTAAACCTAGCATGATTATGATAGCAGTTTCGATTCGAGTCCACTGAGTGTAATTTATAGAGTTAATTTTATTAATTATATTTAATTTATAGATAACTGGTTGATAGTCTTGAGGCACTACAAAAGTTTGGTTTTGTGTGTCCGTGATAGAGGTTATGGCGTAAATATTAGTTTTGTTGTCCTCCGGTTTGGCTTTTATAATAAATTCAAATTTTAACTTTTCCACCATGTAGGTATACAGTTATATATATAATAATATATATTATAATTAAAGACCATATGCGTATTTTACCTACGTGAGACTACCCTACCCTGCGTGCATTTAGACTACTAATTACTATATTAATTACTACCTACTGTTAACCGCTATTCTTTTTGTTTTATATAAGCTTTTGGCAAAAGAAATTATAATGAAACCAACAAAAAATATAAGTACAGCGTGACATTTTGAAATTTTAAAAAAACCTAACGAAAATAATAATTTTACATAACTAAAAGACAATGTTTGTCGGTTCAGCAAATTCACTATAAATCAAAGTGAAAATGTTAGAAAACAAAATCTGCTTCTGTTATTTTTTTAATAATAAGGTGAAAATTAATAATATGTGAAAGAATGTTAAATAATTATATTATTTCGACTCTTTCGGATTAGAATAAATGTTTTCAATTCAATTCATATTGTGGCTCTGTTATAGAACAGTCTTTAAAGTAACTTCCCAGCCTTGGACTGGCAACGTACCTTTAACATTTTTGGTACTTCTATAGATGATAAATATTATATCATGTCATCAGGGAATCTAACTACTTGTTTGCTTTCATGAAGGACAAAAAAAACGATTTAAAGTTTTTCTATTAAGCGTCAAGGCTCTGTGTCTATGTGGTATCATTAAGAAAAAGTGCTAACGTCATCCGCACCAAATGACAAGACCTCGTCTATCAGCATCCGGAGTAAATATATAAAAGTGACAGTTCACCAGAAAAATATTTATAGTCTATGGTAAGTGATTCCGGAACAAAACAGCTTTTAAGGAGATTAACCCGTTAACGTCCTTTTTATAGACACTCTAGTAAGTTTTATTATCTGGTGATTTCTTATTATATATTTTGTTTCAAATTATACGTAAACGAGATATGTTTTTCAAAATTAACATGACTTACACACTAACACATAACATATCTTCACACCCATATCCCCGAAGATATAGGCAGAGACACAACCAGGACACCCACGACTAGCCGTAGGCACAAAGTTCCACATTGATAAAAGCGTTCTGATACAACATACTCGTACAACACTACCCACAATTTTCTGAAACATAAGTGTTATGAACGTAGTCGATAGTACTACATGTTCCATGAATGAAGGCTTTGGAGCGAACAATTTCAGGCAGAGTGATCATTCAGATTGCAGATCGGTATGAAGAACGATTCCGGGTAAAAACTTTAGTTCAGCCAACATAATCCATATTTTCCTTTAAATATACACATATAAGGATATGGAGATGTTAGGTTTATATTATGTGTTGTGTGTGTAATATATACGAGATCTACTTATTTCGTTTATCATTTTCCTGTTACGAGTTAGCGGAAGGAATTTCTTTCATTAGTGACAGACTCGTCCTTACTTTTGTTTTATTTGCGTTTATGTTCATTATGTCATTTCTATTAATTACTTTTAAGAAATACATAATAATAAAAGAAAAATAATCTAATTAAGTAGCCATGGAACATAAATCTCCACACTGAGGAAGTAATTAATAACTTAAACATTATATGAAATTATTCCTGAGGGTTATATTATGAGTGACTCGATTTTTTTATAGCAGCTTAATTGACTTTTGCTTCAGATATGAAAATTGTAGGTTCAAATCTCCTCCTGTCTGAAAAAAGGGATTTTTTTCCAAAAAATATTACTATATTTTTACAATATTTCCAGTTTTTTGTTAAGATATAAAAAAAGTTGCCAGTCTCAAGTGCGCTAAGCGCCTCAGTGCTGGATTCGGAGACTCTTGAGACCACCCACGTATAATGCCCAAGCGGTTTTTTCGTAGAATGTCAACCTTGGTCTCCCCGGGTACCTACATCCTTCCACATCCGTATAGCTTTGTTTATTTTTACCGGTAATTTTTTTAAACATGACCGAAACATTGAAGCATGATTTTTTCCATTTTAAAACCATTTTTTTTTCAATCCCACAATTTCCTGTCTAGGCTAGGCATGCCTTTAGGAGATGTGATACTTGGCGCTTGATACTCTGTAGGTACCTACCTCTCAAGAGACTTGTATGTACAAAGTAAATAAGCTTTTTTACTAATATGGATTTTTAATCTTCAGTTTATTTGAATTATCGCCTCTGTGGTCTAGCGGTCCGGGTGTTGAACTTGACTGTATGAGGTCCCGGGTTCGAATCCCGGGTCGACCAACAAAAAGAAAATTGGATTTTTCCAATTTTCTAATAAAAAAATGTTGGTCGGGATTGGAAATGTGCCCGGTTGGCGATAGTCTTGCCACCTATCACATTATGGGACTTAGTGTCTTCGGCTAGTCGTGGGTGCCTTGGTTGTGCCTCTGCCTACCTCTTCGGGGTTATGGGCGTGAATACTTTTTTTTTATTTTTTATTTGAAATATATTTTCCATTTACAACAAAAGCAATTTTAACATTTAATCCCTTCAAAGATATCAAGAACACAAACCTTGAACAATAACCGCCCTCAGCCATTCCAGACTTGAAAACGAACCAAACCAAAATAATTGGAACAGACAACTTAAATCCCTTTCATTTCAGATCCTAATCAAGAACATTTTCTATTTTTGATTTGGAAAACTACCTAACGGACTTTTAAAATTGTAAATACGTATAATCTTAGTCACTTATATCGGTGCGTTGCCAATATTTAGTAAGATAAGCCTTTGGATTAAGTCAGTTTGCTAACTACCCTCCGAATTTGAACAAACATGTAATGAGCACTAGCGTTTGGATTGGATTTGGAAAAGAACAGTAGGCCTACTATTGAATATCGCTTTCATACAAATTTGAAATTGAAATCGCTAATGCCATTTAAATTACTCTTGAACATAGTACTAGCGGATTTTAAATAATTAGTTCCAAAAAAATCAACAAATGAGATAAAACAGTTTATTGTTTATTTTTAACTAAACGCTGGTACTGTATTCAAGATGTAATTAAATATTAACTGATTCCAATTTCCAATAGCAAACAAAATATATCCAAGTGTAGCCCGACAGGTCCGTGTTACCAATCTAGGTCTGTTGTCAAAAAGTTTTTTTTTTTGAAAAAAAAGCGTTATATCTAAAAAATGTTTCCGTAATTCAATATAATAAACATACATACATACATCACGCCAAGTCTCTTACGGGGTTGGCAGAGAGTATCCAGTGCCAGACCTCACGATCCTGACAAACCTGTGTAGCTTCCTTGACATTCATTGCCCTTTTCATATAAATACGCCGGTTTCGGAGACTCTTGACACCATCCTCGGATAATGTCCAAGTAATCTGAACGTGGAACGTCAACCTTGGTCTCTCCCGGTACTTACATCCATCCTCATTCGCATCTCCCCGAGATCTTTCACGTTTGCGTTGTATGTTTGTTTTGTCAAAGAAATGATGCTTATGTTTTAGTATATCCCTGTATATTGTAAAACAAATTTTCTTTACCCTGTCTCTCCTAATGTATGCTTAGATTTTCCAACTAACGGATTTTGATACGGTTTTTGTAATAGACAGATTGATTCAAGAGGAAGCTACCATGTTTAATCATATAACGGAAGTTACTCTTGCGAAGTGGGGTGGGGACGCAAGCTGAATAAAAAAATACTTAAAATAATTACTTACAGTAATATCAACTTCTGTGTTCGAGTCTCCGAAACCGGCGTGTTTGTATGAAAAGGGTAATGCATGTTAAGGAAGCAATACAGGTTTTTCAGGATCATGAGGTCTGGCACTCGATACTCTTTGCCTACCACGTAAGGGACTTGGCGTGAAGATATGTATGTGTTCGAGTACTGTCGAGATGTTTCCTATTTCAACATTTTAAAAAATGTTTAAGAAATGTCAGATTCACACATAAGACACGTTTTTAAAACATCTCACCGTTTATTTAATCTTAAGTTGTAAAACCGACCCGGGCCATTGTACCGGCCTTAAGGCCCCATACTTAGTCAGCCAGGAGAGCCAATCACCGCACTCCCCCGTTCCATGATTACTATGAAATATTACGCTCTAAAGTAAACGTCTTAAGCGACAAATCACTATTTTTGACACTATAAAAGTAATTTGAAAAAAAGTATAAAAACTGAAACACTTATCTTTTAGGTAAAGTACTTATATATGTTTATGTTAAATCTGGTGTCGATATTTTTATAAATGAAGTAGACAGTTGGGTTTTGCTTTTAAAAAAGGGTTAACTTTTTGATTTTTTTCCATAGAGCAAATTGAAATGAATCGTGTTTTGGAAACACTAGTCTTATAAAGCATATTCATGTTAATCTTCTGTATTATTGTCACCAAGATCCATGATTGATTTGTATGAAAAAACATTATACTGCTGACGTATTTTAGCGTATATGGACCCTTAAAATAAATTTTATTTTTACAGCTCCATATATTTCAACAGACTTTGGTATTCATTTTTTGTGGGAGCAAATCGGAAAATGTAGCAGCTGCTACAATTTTATATATTCACTAGCAATCTGACCTGGCTTCGTTCGGGTGATAGAACTTATATTAAAAGTACTGAAAACTTACGAAACGACAAATAAGCTATATTTATGTATGGAGCGATATAGTATATCCAGATTCCAATCATCGAAACGCACTCTATTATCAATAGAAAAGCAAGAAATAAGAATTGCTGCTGGAGAGGTCCTCGGCTCCATTCACTCAGGTTCAGGTTCAAGTTCAGGTTGTCCTTTGAGTTGACTCACATTCAGGTTGTCCTTTGAGTTTCTGCCTAATAATGGAAGTGAAAACTTCTTTATTTCTTTGCGCACTTTTTTTGGAATGGGTGAAAATAGCGTCAGTGCTAGTCATGGACGTTTTTCGTATTGAATGGTGCGGTAGCCGGTGGACTTGCATGCGTAGACTAAGTTTTCCACCACAATAATGCACTAGTAATATCTAAAGACTCTTTAGGCGACGGTTCCCCTTTTCCTCAGGGGAGTTGAACAGTTATAAAACTAAATCGGTACATTCTTAAAATTAAGAATTACGATTTATCATATACAAAATATCTTATCAAAATAGAAAAAAAATATGGGTTGCCTGTTCACTTTTCGTACGAAAACTATTAAGTTAACGGATTTTCATCAAGTGTTGCTGGAGAAAAAATTCAGTGAAAATCTTTCGTTCCACCACTAACTACTGAAAGACACTTAAATGAGTGTAAGAAGTCGCGGGTTACAGCTAGTAGAACATATAGTGCTACATTTATAAAATGTAAATAGCCCTTACAAAACCTTTTTTTATATCTGTTTTCTGGGGGCTGAAAAAAATGGTTTTATCAGGGCTTTTTACGTTTTAAACCTTAAATGACGTAATGATAGAAACCATCTCGATCAAGTCAGCTTTCGAAAAATTCTGTATAGAAATCAGTTTATCCGTTCAAAAGTTTTCCATCGGAAGTTATAAAGAATGAAGTTATAAAACTATGTCTGTCTTATTACAAAAAAAATTAACACTCATTGGACTCATGTTTTACTAAGCACTACCTAAATCTGGTTTCGCAATAAATAAGATTTGTGATAACGTAGGAGTCATGTCTAGCCTGTAATAACTATTCACATATCAATTTTAGACAGTGTTTAGTTAAAAATTGGTCTTTTTTTATGTTGAGGCGGATGTTTTAAAATCACTCAATGGTAATTCAATTTAACTTAAGATTAAGAAAATTAAATTAAGATTGTATGAATATCGAAAGCACACATTTTCTTTTTTTTTTCGAACCCGGAACCTTAATATGTCAAGACAGTTGCCGGACCACTACGCCACAAAGGTTTGTCTTTATCACTAGCTTATCCCACAATAAAGTTTTACAAAAGCAAATATTCCTCAAATAAGGATAAAGTATGAAAAGTGATATTTTATAAGTCAGAAAATTTTAATGAGATCTTGCCATAAGCATTGGATCTCTGATAAGAAATGAACCATGAAGTCCTTCGGTAAACTCTTCAATGTGCATTCTGTTAAAATTGGAAATACTAGTAATAAAATAAATAGATAGAGTAACGTATTTCACAATTTTATTACTGTAGAGCTAACATTTCAAAGCTAATGTTATTAAAAACATGGTACATTTACGTGTTCCGTGCATTATTTGATTTAGAATTAATTTTAACCAGATCATTCCAAATCGTTTCTATCATTGTAGTTGAATATGCAATTGTCTTATTTATTATTAAATTAATTAATTTTAAATGAAAATTTATGTGTAATACAAATGCTACAATCATGCCACATATTGTGTGTACTATCTGAATAAATGGATATTTGTTTTGTTTGTTATGTATTTTGATTGTAACATTGTGAAGATAAAGGATGTGTAAATAAAAACCGGTAGTTACTTCTATTTATATTTATGTAATAAAATTTAACATAAACATACATATATTCAAGTCAACTCCCTATATCGGTAGGCAGAGTTTCAAGTGCTAACTGTCAGATTCCTGCAGAACTGCCTAGCTTCCTCCACATTCGGTACTGTTTTTATACAAACACGCCGTTTTCTTATTAAGTTCATACTTGTAGCTAATTATTCTATTATAAAACATAAGTTAAATTAAGTGTTTATATTCAAGTTTTATTTACACGCTTTCGTAAAAACTGGTTCCCTAAAAACAAAAATTAAACTATAAAAACTCAAAACTTGGTAATTATGCTTCTTTTGCAAAGTTTTTATGTCCAGCTAAGACGCTATATCATTTTGAATAAAAGTAAAATAAGAAGTCATTGCAGTTTTCTAAATATATGTTTATTTAGAAAACTGCAGTGACTTGTTATTTTCGAAGTTTAATTAAAATTAACGCTAGGAATATTTAAAAAGAAGGCTTAAATTAGCATCTGTGCATTAAGTAAGCGGGACACTCTCCGGTTAAAGTTCCAGTTAACTACTTGTAAGTCCGCGGCAGCTACACTTAATTGGTTCGGTTATGTTACTGTGAGATAAGTTTTAATTACAATAAGAATCTGCTTCAGTTACAGTCTCTTGATTTGCATACCTTTAAACAAAGTATTTAATCAGGAAGATTAATGTTATCAAAATTTAACTAAGGGGTGTGACGATCACATTGCTAGTGAAATTTAGTAGGCAATTTAGAGTGATGGGTAGTTAAAACAATGTATGAGGTTAAATTGATAAGTAAATGATTGTCACTTTATCTATTACCATCGAAATAGCGTCACTGCTCGGCACTATCGTGCTCTTGGTTAGATCAGTTAAAACAGTTACCCAAGTGACTTAAGGCCCCATACTTAGTCAGCCAGAAGAGTCAATCGCTGCACTCCTCCGTTCCATGATAACTATGAAATATTG
>NJDD01000138.1:85129-101092 GCA_002245505.1 Calephelis nemesis
CGGGGGGTACTATTGCTCCAGACTTAACATCCTGGCTTCAGATAAACAATGCATCATTTCCACCTATGGTGTCACTAGGCAGCGTGAATTTCTTACCATCAGGAAATCCGTTTACTTGTTTCCCTAATATTATCATAAAAAACGGATTTTGTTGTGGTTTTTAATAGACAGAGTGATTCAAAAGGTAGATAACATGTTCAAACATAACGTACGAGTACAAAATGTTTAATAATAATATAGAAGAATCCTGCACGAAGCGGGGAGGGGATGCTTGCTGAATATACAAAAACTTAAAATAATGACCTTATGGTTTATTAACATGTGAGTACAAGTATGTTTATAGTCGAGGTGTTTCCTGTTTCATCATTTTGTAGAATGTTTAAGTAATTCTAGATTCACCTGTGTCGCCTCTGTGGTCTAGCGGTCCGGGTGTTGGACTTGACTGCATGAGGTCTCGGGTTCGAATCCCGGGTCGGCCAACAAAAAGGAAATTGGATTTTTCCAATTTTCTAATAAAAAAAATGTTGGTCGGGATTGGAAATGTGCCCGGTTGGCGATAGGCTTGCCACCTATCACATAGCGGGACTTAGTGTCTTCGGCTAGTCGTGGGTGCCCGTGCCTCTGCCTACGTCTTCGGGGATATGGGCGTGAAGATACTTTTTTTTCTAGATTCACACAAAAGACACGTTTCTACAATATCTCTCCGTTTTTTTAATCTTAAGTTGTAAAACCGACCCGGGCCATTGTACCGGCCTAAAGATAAGTTTTATTTTTACAGCTCCATATATTTCAACAGATTTAGATGTGACATTCTTTTGAATTTATTTTTTGTGGGAGCAAATCCAGTACCAATTACAATTTAATGCGTTCACAAGTTACCCACCCCGGCTATGATCGAGTGATAGAACTTATATTAAAAATATTGAAAACTTACGTATGTGTGTTGTACTATATTTATGTAATATGTATCTATCCAGATTCCTGTTCCGTAGTTGTTACATATTTGATATTTACCTATACTAAAAAACCTGTACCACCTGTTCCTGAACCTAGTTGTTACGATCACATTTTCCTTTGACTTTTGCCCAGTAATTTTGTAAATAATATTAAAATCACTCGAAGGTAATTAGAAATACACCATTTTCATACACGTTTTTATATAATCCATTGAAAATAATTATAATAACCCCAAATGAAAATAATTATAATAACCCCTAATGGGTAATTATAATTATTTTCATTTATTTTTAATATATCTTATTTTCTACGATTATACATTAAAAAATAACAATATTAAAAATATAAACATAAAAAACACATTACCAAAAAAGGTAGTCTTACAAATAAACCGTCAGTGCTTCGTACAATTCGGGCCGTCCCTAAAATTGCTGCCTTCTAAATTCGGCCCTTAACCCAGCGTTGCTGTGCGAGTCTCTTAAGATGTTGGTCGAGACCCTTCGCTATTAGACCGTTTACCGACATGACTATCGGGATAATATTTCGTCAATTTTTCCTTCTCAGCTTTCACGAGGTTAATTAATGTTCATTATCACTATTATATTATATTCAAAACAATGGATATTTACACAAGTATTAAACGTATTTGTTAAAATTGATAACATTAACTTAAAAAAGCTCGCGCAAGCCTTACATTTGTTGATAAAATATTCATTAACTTTACAATTTCTACAAATACGGGCACCTATAGAAAGTAGTGTGAAGTTGAAACTACTCCTACATGAAACTTAATCAACTTTATTTAACTGAATTAATTCAAAGCAAACAAATAAGTAAGAAGTTTAGAAGTTCTACTGAAGTAAAGAACTTAATACACATGGTACATACAGACAGCGATACCTAGCTCTTTAACTTTAGAAAGCTCCAATTTGAGGTCGTTCGACAAAGTTCTGAGATACGTACTGAATTTTACACAGCCATTAGGATAACTCGTTTTCAAACATCTGCTTTTCCTGATGATCATATGGAATAAGTTTAATATTTTTGAAGCCCTATTATCATGTCCTAAAACTTCGACAACAGTTAACATTGTACACTAGCTGTCCCGGCGAATTTCGTTCTTTCCTTTCTGTTTCTGTTGTGTATGAAAAAACTTAAAATGTTTTGTTTGTTTTGTTTGAAGATTGCAACTTAAATCTAATCCTTCCCTGGACTTGTACAAATAATTCAAAACCAAAATTAGCCAAATCATTCCGGCTGTTCGAGTTTTAGCGAGACTAACGAACAGCAATTAATTTTTATTTATAAGAAAAAGAAGATTATCCATTCTTGGCATTAGCCTCTGTGGTCTAGCGGTTCAATTGTTGGACTTGACTGCATGAGGTCCCGGGTTCGAATCACGGGTCGGGCAACAAAAACATAGTAGGCTAGTAGGCGGTGGCCTGGTTGTGCCTCTGCCTACCCCTCGGGGATATGGGCGTGAAGATACTTTTTTTTGCACTCGGTAAAACTCCTTTTGTACTAAATGCATTTATAAAAATAAAATACATAAAAAATAATAAATCCAAGTCGGTCTGTTTATTTAATATGCTTTCATAGTAAAGACACTGGACCAAATCTATAATTTAAAAATGAATTGCTAAATGTGTTCATAAGCGCATAACATCCAAACGACTAAACCGATTTGGATATTTCTTTCTTTGTTATGTTAGTTATTGTCAGAAAAAGTTTTCTATGAAGAGAAAAACCGGGAAAACTGTAAGAAAAACGGGAAAACAATACTTTGTTTTTTCCATATGTGGTGGAACTCAGTTCACCGGGACAGCTAATTGGATAAAGATTAATATACTTACATATTATTATTTATATAGTTTGAAGATTGAAAGTTCAAGCAGTAAACCAATCCCCAAGGGTCTATGGCAAAAATAACGATGAATGAAAGTATGTATGAACTTCTAGCTGTCCCGGCGAACTTCGTACCGCCCGTTTAGTTTGTATGGTAAAAATTAAAATGTTGTTACGTTTCCAACCAAACGATGCTCTTTTGATATAGTCTATGGCTGTGAATGACATTGACATTACGCGCGTTTTATAAAATATGCAAATTAAATGTATGTTTTTCAATATTTCTAAGAGATTTTCTTAATGTTTTTTTCCGTAAGAACCTTCTCCTAATAATAACAAATACCACAAAAAAAATTGGTGAAATCGGTCCAGCCATTCACGCGTGATGCCATGACCAAGGAAAACGGGCTTTATATATATATATATATATATTATTCTACGTTCGCGAAGTCACTGGTAAAAGTTCAGTGATTAATACTCTTATAAGAACTAATTGCATTTTTCGTTTACTTGTTTCGCTTTTACTAAAGATGCTGTTTTTTATTACAAATCACTTTTTTTTACGCAAATTGGGATTAAGTGAGAAAAGCGATATTTTATTACTCATAAATAAGGATGATACCCTGCCGTAAGCATTGAATCTCTGATAAGAAATGAAGCCGGTGCAACGGAACCATAAAGCTCTTCGGTAAACTCTTCAATGTGCATTCTGTAGAAATTGGAAATACTGGTAATAAAATAAATAGATAGAATAACGTATTTCACAATTTTATTATTGTAGAGTGTAGAGCTAACATTTTAAATCTAATGTTATTAAAAACGTGGTACATTTACGTGTTCCATGCATTATTTGATTTAGAATCAATATTTACCAAATTATTTCAAATTGTTTTCATTATTGTAATTGCCTCTGTGGTCTAGCGGTTCAGTTGTTGGACTTGACCGCATGAGGTCCCGGGTTCGATTCCCGGGTCGGGCAACAAAAAGAAAATTGGGTTTTTCCAATTTTTTAATATAAAAAAAACTTTGCCCGGGATTGGATATGTACCCTTTTGGCGATAGGCTTGCCACCTATCACATAGTGGGACTTATGCCCGATTTCACCAAGAGCCCCTATATTTAGGGGACCTTTTAACGTGTTTTAGGGGACTGTTTTATATGGAAACAGTCCCATAAGTAACGTTAAAAGGTCCCCTAAAGTATAGGGGCTCTTGGTGAAATCGGGCATTAGTATCATCGGCTAGTAGGGGGTGGTCTGGTTGTGCCTCTGCCTACACAACCGGGATATGGGCGTGAAGATACTTTTTTTATTGTAATTGAATTTGCAATTGTATAATTCATTTTTTATTTAATTATTTGGGGTGAATATTTACGTGTTATACAAATGGCACAATCATGCCACATATTTCATACTAATTGTGCAATCTGAATAAATGGATATTTGTAATATTCATTATTTATTTTGATTGCATCGTTGTGAATAAATACAGTGTGTAAATATAAATTCTGACATATAAACTTACACATAAATTGTGTAATACAAATAGCACAGTCTTTCATAACATTTGCACAAATTGTGAGTACTATTCGAATAAATGGGTATTTGTAATATTTATTATTTTAGACCGTGGTTGACTGGCTTTCGTACATACCTAACTACACCAATCAACCGAGAGGCTCGGTGTATGATGAACATTTAGATGTCTGCAATTCTGGGTCTGGGTGTTTATTAAATTTGTTCAGACAGACATACCACGTTTTTAGTAGTAATACATTTAAAATGTTAGCTGTACGGTAATATAACTGTAAAATACGTTACGCTATCTATTTATTTTATAACTAGCATTTCTGATTTTTAGATAATGCACATCGGAGAGTTTACAGAAGAACTTTATAATTTAAATGCACCGGCTTCATTTCTTATCAGAGATTCAGTTGACTAACTTTATATATGGCAAATGTGCTGCCAAACCTTTTTTACTCTTCTGAAACCTAAACTGTCTTCGATACATCATAAAGATCAGATGACCCGATAGATTGCGAAATACCAAAGTCTTGAGGCTATCCAATGTCAGTGGAATTGAGGCCTATTTTATCCTCCGCCAGATTCGGTGGTATGATCATGTATCACGGATGGCGGAGGAGAAAACGGCGAAGTGCATCTTTTATTCTGAATTAGCGGAGCGCAAGTAAAAGCATGGCAGACAACTTCTCAGATGTAAAGATCTTCAGAAGCGCCACATGAAGAGAAGCAACATTGGCCCCACTCATTTTGAAGGTTTGGCAGTACAGACGCCTGAATGACGTGGCAAAGAAGCAAATTCACGAATTCGAGGAGCAGTGCAAAGAAGTGCAAACTATGTTAGCAGCAAGCTGACGTGTCCACACTGCGCACGGGAGTTTGCTACGAAAATCGCCTACATAAACCATTTCCGCGCCCATCAGCGCCATTCCGATTAGGAGTCGAAGTGGTCGCCATGGCCGAAATCGGTCGAAGTCATCATCATCATCGCTTATGGCAGGGTTTCTTCCCTATTTTATGATTAATAAAATGTCACTTTTCACACTTTATCCCTACTTGAACAATATTTGTTTCTGAAAAAGTTTTTAATACATAAGTCAGCAACAAAAACAAACCTTTGCGGTCTAGGGATCCGACATCCAACTTGACATCTTAAGACAGGAGTGCCCGGAACTGGAAATAAACCAGATTGGCGATAGGTTTTTCACTTACCACATTGTAGGACTGTGTCGTCGTTAAGTCGTGGATGCTATGGCTGTGCGTATATGCTCTAGGATATGGTGGAGAAGATACCTTCATTTACAAAATACAAGACTCAGCTAATCGAAAATTGCTTCGAAGTTCTTTACGCCCATATCTATGAAGAGGTAGGCATAGGCACAACCAGGGCACCCACAACTAGCCAAAGATACTAAGTCCCACAATGTGATAGGTGGCAAGCCTATTGCCAACCGGGTACGAGTACATTCTCAATCAGGATCAATGTTTCATGATTTACGCAATCGAATGCCTTGGACAAATCACAGAATACACCAAGGGCATCCTGTGAATCCTCCAAACATATTTTTTTTTCAATAATTCCACACCAGAATCGACCGTAGATCTACCCCCTGTAAAACTAAACTGTATCCATGAAATAAGCTTAATTTGTTAAAATGTAACATTTGATTAAGTATAAATAAGATAGGTCAGTAATTGGAGCGATCAGATTCCAGATTTAGGAAGAGGTATAAATTTACTAAGTTTCATTAGATCAGGAAATAATCTATGAGTAACATAGCAATTAAATATTATAGCTAAATAAGTAGCAATAACGTTTATTACTGAAGCGATAATTTTTATAGAATGTCCCCAACTAATGTATTTTTAATTTTTAATGATTTAAATGCTTTAACTATATTTTTGACTCGACAGATAAAAATTCGAAATTATTTTTACGCTCATTAACATATTGCTTCAGCAATGTTTCTGCAGTATTAGGTGATAGGCTAAGGGCTTTGGTAGTGTCAGCTGCAACGTTCGCGTTAGTGAAGAATTTTTCAAACTCCGTAGCTACTTTAAATTCTCCTTTTATGTCGTCAATCTTCAATTTATATTCTTCATTTGAAAATCTATTTTTCCTGGTTTACAATAAATAATATTCCATGTGGCTATTATTTTATTGGTCAATTCTTTTATTATATTTTTAAGGTACCTAGATTTTGCAATATTACAAGCTTTTGAAATATTTTTTTACAATATCCTTAAATTCAATGCTGTGATTATATGCTATTTCATTATATAACACATATAACTTTTTTCTACTGTTATAAATTTCCAAAGTTGCCCATACACTAAAAGCTCTACGATATACATGTTACCATAACCATTAAAGATGCTATAAAAATGAAAATAATTGACTTTGTTAAAACAAAAGAAAGTAAGTGAAAGAGAGCAAATTTATTTTTATAAATATGACACTTTCTTAACATCATGAATGCCGCTTGTTCATCATGTTATAAAGTAAATAATGTTTCTTTTTTTTGGAATCATTTGAAATACCGTTTAATATTTTTTAAGCAAAGTTATTGAATTCCAGAGTCGACCTGGAATTGAAGCACAAGGGGAAAGGCTTTTTGTCGTAACATCTATCAAGAATATTCAATAAAAGATTTGTATTCAGAGGTATACTTACTCTCTTTCCCTAAAGTAATTCCTTTGACAAAAGGTACTTAATTTCATTTTTGTATCCTTCCAGAATATAATATTAAAAACCGACGTCAAGGAGCCTGACTCGCTCAACGAGTGTTCCTTGCAAACTTGTAGGTATATGCAATACACTCGTTATGTCGTTTTATTACAATTTTCATATTTTTTTATCTTTGCTGTAAGACATTGCTTTTTTAGTTTAAAGTTCTAATTTTACTTCAAGTACCTTGTAAGTATTGATTCCTTTGCAAGTTTCGAAAATTTGTGGCATAAACGGCCCTATCTTTTGATTGCGTCGGATTTGACGTTTGATTTTCACAGCTCCAAGAGATAGTTGACTTCCTGATGGTAAGAAATTCACGCCGCCTATAGACACAAATAATGGTAATGGTGTATTGCCAACAAGAGGCCGGGATGTCAGGCCTCGAGCAAAATAAGTTTCCCGAATATCCTACCCTCCAAACCGGAACACGTCATGACGGTATGGCAGCAGGAATAGGTAAGGCGATGGTACCAATCCAGGTGACTCGCTGCGAAACTCTACCACCTAGTCAGATGTCACGGTGTTAGTGACGGTAAGCCTATGCTCGCCTTTTACAAGCTGCCTGACAAGAAAGGCAGATTATCTATTCTGCATAGGAGCGCGCACCAACACGGGGAAAAACTATTGAGTTATTGAGCTACTATTGAGTTCAAAATAATGTCTTTGTTTCAAACATTTTAAAAAAGTTTTCCTTACGTATGCACATTACGAAAAATAAATATTGTACCTTTTGTCAAATGATTTGAGGTTTTTAATATGTTATTAATAAAAGTTGCTAGTTTACTAGTTGAAAATATTTAAAAGCAATTGTTTTTCATTTTATTAACCGAGTTAAAAAAAGAGTCGAGTTGTGTATGTAAACCGATTTCTCCGAGGTTTCTGAACAAATTTTTTTTTTATTTGAAAGAATAGTGTCAAATTGGTCCCATATAAATTTCATCCAGCCTCAAGGTTTTTAGTTTTTATTTTATGAACATTTTTTGTCTACTTTCACCTTTTCCGATGTTTATTTTTATTAAATTAAATCATAAATGCAATAAACTAAAAAGTATTAAGTAAAAATAACTACGTCTATTACTACTACTAAACATCTATCTAGGTGGTAGAGTTTCGCAGCGACTTGCCCGGATTGATACCACCGCCTTACCTATTTATGCCGCCATAACGTCATGACGTGTTCCGGTTCGGAGGGTAAGCTAGTCGGTAAACTTACTATTGCTCGAGGCTTAACATCCTGCCTAGTTGGCGCATGGTGCATTACCATTACCATCTTTGGTGTCTCTAGGCGGCGTGAATTTCTTACCATTAGGGAATCCGACTGCTTGTTTGCCTTCCTAACTAAGTAAAAAAGAAACTAAGTGTCGGAGGAAAAAAATATTTAGGTAACAAATAGCTTGTATTTTTTTTGTAATTTAGGGAAATCACACACTCAGTACAGCCTTTAGTAACAAACATTTTTTACTGATGATACGCCATTATTTTAGCCTAATATTTAACATAAAAGTTTTTCATTGGTAGTTTTAAGAAACGAAACTGTTGATATAAAACTGACGAAAACGTTTTGAAATCTGAAAGCAGAAAACAATCTATCCAACGCGGCTGACAGCCGCGACTTACGGGGTGTCTTGATAGTGAAAGTACGTTGAGCTTTGCAAACTACCTTGTGTATTTCGACGTCCGAAAGACATCTAGCTAGATGTATTTGCTAGCTATCTATATATATATAAATCAATTGCTTAGTCTCGCTTAAACTCGAGAACGGCTGAACCGATTTGGCTCCTTTTGGTTTTGAATTATTTGTAGAAGTCCAGGGAAGGTTTACAAGGTAAGAAATAAGGAAAATCTAGGAAAACCGGAAACTATCTAGGAAATCTAGGAAAAGGAAACTAGGAAAACCAACATTTAAAATTTTCCCCATACAAACGGAGCGGGTGGAACGAAGTTCGCCGGAACAGCTAGTATATAATAAAATATACTAAGCTGGAGTTTATGTTTTTCTAAATCATGCTAAGAGATTAATATTTATGTTAAAAGTTATTGTAACTATGCACCATCATAACTATTGACAGTGTTCATAAAATCATAATTAAGTACAAGCATCCATTTATTTACATACTTGCAACTTGCTAAAGACTGGTTTCATTTTGTTTTTAACTTATTTATTTGCAACCTTAAGTTAAAAAAGTATATATATATATCAAATTTTTCGATGTATTGCGAGGATCTATTGCGAAAATCTACTGGCTAATATACCCTCCAAACCTGAATATGTTGTTGCTATTTTGCTGGCAGGTATCCCTACACTGTAATAGCTGTGAAGCACTAGTAAAAAGCTAGTGCTTAGCACTCTAAGCATTAGTTTGCTCGGATAACGTGTTACTTGTTCTGCCATCACAAAGACACTGTTTTGTTGGTTCAGGTGCTAGGTAGTAGCTCAAAGACATGCAAAGTAGGGTGACCATGCTGTAGGTAAGGTAGGCAGATTTACACAGTCGACTCGAATCAATACTGCCGTCAACATCAGTGCTGGCCATTGCCATATTCCGTCATCTAAAAGAGTAGGACAATCAATGAATTTGTTCATAAGGCCTTACGCCTGCGACACAGGATTGTCACGTAACTAAAAACATATCTCCCAATAAAATCAGAACAGCCGCATGCTTGATCGTTCCTTAATATTTTTTAACAACTGACAAATTTGCACCTGCAGTTTTGCAAATTTGCAACAACAGTTCATTATTTAACTTACTTAGTAAATCTACAAACATCAACTTATTACTTTATATGTACCCACAAAGTTTTATTGTAAATTGATAAATAGTTTTAGTCTCAAAATCCAACTTAGATATGTTGCGTTTGTTTAAAGTTTTGCGTTTTATTATTATCATATATAAAACCTCAAAATACAAAGTGCAAGCGGAATATCAAATTGCATATGTATGATTATGTGGTAATATTACTCTTCCTCCACGTACTGTAATCTGACTAAGAATTCCCGTTTCATATTACAGCAGCTCGCAGACAGTTTAAGCTTATCCCCGTATCCCCCGGCGCAGCGCTCTAAGTTATCTGTTTCGCTGACACCGGATATACATAGGTACTCGTATAATGGATGTACCACGTTACGTCCCGGAGCTTATTTTCGTAGAATTTCGGTTAAAGAACACTTCTTGTACAGAACTGTCTTTAAATTGCATCACATTCATTTCTTGTTAGTTCCGGAATATCCTTGCAATAAGGATATGCAAATATATTAATAGTTTATTTTTGTGTGTATTTTTTTATGCGTACAAATTTTTATATCTATTCTATTATTCTATCATTTAAGTATTGAAATAAACCTTTTTGAATGTTTAAAGGGAAACAAGGAAATTTTGGTGAATTAAAAATGAGCGAATTTTTTAACCTCATTGTTTTTCCTGTTAATATTGGGTAAACTGGCTGCCTTTTTTATTTAGTAATTAAGTAAAATTAGTAAATTTTATTGACAAGTAGGTAGTTAATAAATAAGTGTATCGTGTGTTTTCTCGATGCCGACAATCTCACTCGATGAGCTTCCGTAAAAGTCTTTTTGTCATTGCTAAGTTAATTACCGGAAGGCTATCACGTCTAAAATCACAAAATTCACGGCACTGGTCATACCTTTTCCTACCTCTGCGAGAAAACTGGCGGGAGGATACTTTTCTGTATATATTTTTTCCAGAATGTGAATGGTCATAGATTTTTTATTTTTATAAGCTACTCTAATCAATAACACAACAACAGCGATCAGTGACGCTATTTCGATAGGAAAGCTTTCTTAGCCTTTATCATGAGTTGGTATAGATTAAGTTCGGAAAGTTATTTGTCGAAATCTATGACACTTTTGGTCTAAAAATGTATTTCTTGTAGTTACCAAAAGAGGCACTGTTCAAAGTTTTTATAAAAATTATTTACAGAGACGGTAGCGAGTAAAGTAAAGCTGACAAGCTGTGAAATCATGGTAAGAGCTTTTATATAACGATCTGACTCACTGCAATCTTTGAACTTCCCGTCAGTCTAGATTACTAGAAAATTCACAAGTAATTTGATCGTCACATTCCTACGCTGTGTGTTAACGATAATAATCTGACCAATATTGTTTTTGTTTAAAGATATGCAAATTAAAAGACTATTACTGAAGCAGATTCTTATCGTAATTAAAACTTATCTCAGAGTTTCATAACCAAACTAATTAAATGTAGCTGCCACGGACTTACAAGCAGTTAACTGGAACTTTAACCGGAGAGTGTCTTTCTTACTTAATGCTCAGGTGCAAATTTTAACCGCCTTTTCTTTATTTGATAATCCTAGTGTTCATTTTAATTAACGTTAACTACGTCTATTTAGAGAACTGCAATGAATTGTTCTTTTTCTTTTTATCGAAACGTTTTGCTTGTCATTGTAGCATTTTGTCCTGAAAGATTGCACAAGAGGCCTTGTTACTAAGTTATCGGCTTTTATTGTTTTTTACAAGGAATAAATTCAAATTTTTTAATGCGTCATTTTTTACGTAAGCGAGTAAATTAAACTTTAGTACAAGTACTCAACTTTACTTATGTTTTATAAGAACCTAAAACAGCTACAAATATGAATTTAATTGGCATTATGACTCGGAAATAAACCTGTGTTCTTCTTACAATTAATAGATGTAAAATAAGCCTTTATTTTACTAATTACGCGTAAGCAGAGTAACAGTTGTGGCAAGAAGTCTTCCAAACGACACAGAATGTGACAAGCCTAACTGACGTTCCCACCACCCACCTCCGCAATCAGAACAAGAACATGGGAAGAGCTCGGGACACAATATAAATTGTCACGTTCTATACATGTGACAACCCTACCTATTGTTGAGAAATTTTGTGCGCAAATTATTGGGTATAAATTTTTGAAGAATTTAAAATATTTAACAAAACCAGCCATTTGTAAAATTACAAATCAGCCGCTACAAAATGATAAATGCAAAAACTATATACATTTCCAGTAAATTTCCAAATAGCAAATTAATTTTAGTACTTAAATGAATTTTAATTCCTTTTGTGGATTTATATTTTTTTCCATTATTTATGAACATGATGCGCTCAAAGCATTATAGATTTATAATTAAATGTTCGTAATTTAACTTACTGTATTTAATAAATTTACAAAACTGAGTATTATTATAGCTTCCATGTCGTCCCTAGAAAATTTATTATAAGATAATTAGCGAAAGTTTTTTCTACAGAAGGCAATTAAAAAAATAATCGGTTAAAAGCTACAAATCCCTGGACAAATTATACAAATTAATCAAAATATCCCCCCATAGCGGGAAGTATGAAATTGATTAAATACCCATATTGTGGTAACCTGACGGTATCCCACTAAATTCATTTAATCGCTTACTTACAATTTTCAAAATATTTTTACCTTACTGGATCATTTGTCATGTCTTCCTTCGTATTCCGTGTTTTGAATTTTTAGAGGTTAGTTGACAAGTAATAGTCGTCAAATATATATTCACGCTAAGACTTATGCGAATTAGCCTGAGAGTATCGATTGCTATAGATCTGGTGAGCTTTTTAATACTTCCATACAAACACGCTGCTTACGGAGTCTCTCATGTATTGACACCACCCTCCATGAAATATCAGGTTAAGAATCATCAGAATCAGAAGAAGAAAAGAGTCAGGAATAGAATTATTAGTTGATTAAAAAAAAATTACTTAATGAGAAAAAGCAGCAAACTAGCCATCAGTTCTGTTGATAGTAAATGACAGTTAATGAACATAAACCTTAGATGTTATCAACACCCCTGTCACATGACAGCAACGCACCTTCAACATGTATGGTGCTTACAGGCCTCAGTTGTCTCTATTACGACAGCGGTGTGCTCGTCTTTACTACATAGTATAAACAAAGTCGTTTCTTTTGTCCCTATGTCCCTTTGTATACTTAAATCTTTAAAACTAGGCAATAGATTTTGATGCGTTTTTTTAAATAGATAAAGTTATTAAAAAGAAAGGTTTATATGTATATTTCATAACCGTGCAAAGCCGCTAGTAATCCATAAAACGAAGGTGAATGCTAAAGTTTTAGATACATGTGATATTAATATAAGACTCCATTTTGAAAATGACAAGTTTAAGGTCTACACGAGCTTTGAAATAACATAACAAGGCTGCTGTCTGAATTATTGAATATATTTTACACAAGATCGCTGATTGTAAACATATTTACACTAAGAGTATTTTAAATTGATATTTCAAAGTTTGTAATGTAATTAAAGTTTGCACTTAGAAATAAATTTACAAAACTTACTATTAATACAATTGGCTTTATTTTATGATTGTCTTTTTTAAAAGCTGAAAATCTCTGGATAAATTATACGAATTAATCAAAATATCCGCCAATAGCGGGAAGTACGAATTTGATTAATTACCTTTATTGTGTTAACCTGACGGTATCACACCTAATTAATTTAATCGCTTACTTTAAATTTACAAAATATTTTTAACCTTACTGGATCATTTGTCATGTCTTCCTTCATTTTGCGTGTTTTGAATTTTTAGAGGTTTGCTAATATCTTCACCCTCAGATTCTTGGGGGCTGGTAGAGAGCATTGAGTAGTGTCATGATTGCTACAAACATGGCTACTTGGTTCTACATTTATTACTATCTTCTTAAAAATAATAGCTGCCCACGTTTGCAATGCAAATTGATTGATTGGACGGTTATTTATTACAGTATAGATATATATTATTAGGATTACTATTGAATCTCAATTTCATGTAAATTGTAAATTGGAATCGGATATACCAGTGTGGATTCTTTTGAACACAGTGCTAGTATATTATTAACATTTTATTTTAAAAAATAGCGAATTCGATAAAATCTTTTATTGTTTATTAATAACTAAATATAAGCAATGCATAAGTAGGAATTGTATTCAAGAGTACCTTTAATGACATGTCCGATTTCAATTTCCAATATTACATGAGCCGAGATTCAAGGTACACACCACAGGTAACATTCACTGTTCTAAGTGGAAGAGAAAGTATCACATTTTTCAAAATCACGTCAATTCTTTTTCATGCTCTAAATATCTGGTTTTATTAAAATTAAAATATAGCAAAGTGCGATTTAGATACAATTTATTATGACAAAGTTTTAACAACTTTTTTAAAAATAAAAAACACGCAAAACCAACCCAAACACGAAATAGCTTTGTGCAGGTATAAGCTTCACACATACTAAATAGTGGGAATATTCGACTAACTTATGTTACCATTAGTACTTGTCATTTGCCAGTATTATTTATGCTATTACAAAGTAAGTATCTTCACGCCCATATTCCCGAACAGGTAGGCAGAGACACAACCAGGCCACCCACGATTAGCCGAAGTCACTAAGTACCAAAATGTGATAGGTGGCAAGCCTATCGCCAACCAGCCATATATCCAATCACGAGCACCATTTGCCCGAACCGAGATAAGAACCCGGGACCTCATGCTGTCAAGTCCAACTACTGTACCGTCATACCACATAGGTGACTATGCTATTACAATATTCGTTTAATGCTTAATTACATTACCATTGCCTTGAAGTTGCTGTAAAGGCGAAAAAGGTTGGCGTATTTTGTTAAAGTAGAATAATTAAGTTGAACAATGCAAAAGTATTCTCATATATAGACAGAACTTTGGACCATACAATTTGGCACACTTATAGTTTATATGTAGATAAAGTGCAGAACGCTAATATTTTTCACTAATAATGCTAATAAAGTACATTAAATCAATAAATAAATGCATTTACACGCATTTGGATTTGACACATACAAACTATATTGATGATACTATATTGAAAAATATATTGATGATAACGATAAAAGATCACAGACGGCGCACTAACCATTAACAAAGTTTAGTAGTTGGTCTTGAGAAATGAAGATGGCGTTCTTATCAACAAGATATTACAATTTATTATGGTCGAAATATGACCAATGGGCGACCACTTGTATTAATGATTACATAACCTATGTAATATTCTTAATTAACACGGAGTAAAGTACTCTAAAGTACAACCTGGTATTACAGTCTTCATTAAAATGGGATACATACTTTTCATTCAGTCCATGTTTATTATTAGGACGGTTAATGTAGATATACTACTTCTTATTATCGGCGCTTGGTAGAATTCTATTTGAGATAGGTTAAGATTCTATTTGTATATATCCATATATATGTTGTGGTAAGTTTGGGTGATGTTGGCGAATTGTATATGGTTCAAAAGCCTAAACGTTCTATGAAATCAGGAATCGGCTAGGTTGTTAACTTCACATATTTTAACTGAATTCGATATCTCAGATCGTTATTGACTAGTAAAAGATGTGGTCACAGATAAAAAAAAATATATGTGAATTGCAATTTCAAACTAATTTCGAATAAGAAGACGTAGTCGGAAAGGACATAAAAGTCGATGCAAGTGCTGGAATAACTGAATAAAATTATATGTCTTGGTAGCGCTTATAGCGGGGGTGGAGGGTACTCCGCGGATGTAGTAAGATATTGTGTGCAGGGAATAGTGTGGGTAGAGCGTAACGTAAGCTTTACGAACTTACGTAACGTAAGTACAGCTTTCAGTCAGGGTTCTACACTCGCTTTGTCTAATTCTGCACTAATCCCAATTACTTTATGCAAGCGAAACTTAAGCAAGTATCTCAGGAAAAACATGAAGGTTAGATAAATGCGGTAGCTAAAATCAGAATGCTATGGAAAATCTGTAATGTAACATTGACGCTCTATCGTAACAGCGAGATCAAAGAAATAGTGGGATCGAAATAAATCGTTGGTACAAAAATAAGAAAGTTTATACTCCGTTAGTTCGGTCACAAGGATCTCTGAAAACGGCGTGT
>NJDD01000138.1:101492-160348 GCA_002245505.1 Calephelis nemesis
ATTACAAATATGCATTTATTCCGATATTACAGACTTTAAACAAATATGTGGTATGATTTTGCCATTTAAATTACACATAAATATTCATCCCAAATAATTGCATAATAAATGAATTAGACAAATGCAAATTCAACTACAATGATAGAAACAATTTGGAATATCTGGTTAAAATTAATTCTAAATCAAATTATGTACGGAACACGTAAATGCACCACGTTTTTAATAACATTAGCTTTAAAATGGTAGCTCTACAGTGATAAAATTGTGAAAAACGTTACTCTATCTATTTATTTTAATACTAGCATTTCCAATTTCTACAAAATGCACATTGCACACACACCGCCTTTATCTCTTATCAGAGATTCAATGCTTATGGCATCATCATCCCTATTTTATGGCTAATAAAATATTACTTTTCACACTTTATCCCTATTTGAGTAATATTTGCTTCTGTAAAACTTGTTTATGGCATAAGTTAGACAAACCTTTGTGGTCTAGTGGTCTATACGACTTGACATTATAAGGTAACAGGTTCGAAAAAAATAGTATTTTTAATGTTCATTCAAACACATCGTTGTCCGGGACTGGATATGTGCCAGGTTGGCGATAGATTTACCACCTATCATTTTGTGGGACTGAATGTCTTCGGTTAGCCGAGGGCTTGCAGGATATATGTACATGCTCAGGGATATGGTCGTAAAGATACATTTTTTACAAAGTACACGACTCAGCTAATGGCTAGCGGTAGCTACCATAGACAGGTAGATCTCTACCACGAATGGTTTTATTGGAAACCTTATATCTTAGCCTGTGTTTGCCTCTTACGAGGTGCTTGGTAGAAAGGCAAATGATGTATTTTACACAAAAGACTCGTACCCGGTACAACATGGAAGATTGCGGACGAACAAGAGTTGGAGTTTTCTGCATGAGAAGGTATTTTCAGGGCAAATAACATAAGCATATTTGAAGAGAATGAAAAGAGCTCTTAGCTTTTATCGTCACTTTGCTTCAGGTGAGGTAAAAAAACCTTTTTTTATGGCCTAGTTTACGTTACTAGCTGTCACCCACGTAGTTCCATAGGAACATTGTTTCGGGATATAAACTATCCTATGTGTTAATCTAAGTTACCCTCTATGTGTGTACCAAATTCAATGAAAATCTGTTAAGCAGTTTTTGGGAAAAGAAGTAACTAGAAAATAAATAGACCAACTTTAGCATTTATAATATTATTAGGATATACCTAAACTGTGCAGTTTATTTGTTACATTTCTAAGTTTTCTGTCTGTTATTGTTGCTGGATTTTCCGATTCGCTCCCACAAAATAATAAATACAAAAGAACGTCACATCTTAATCTGTTGAAATGTATGGAGCTGTAAAAATAAAACTTATCTTAAGGCCGGTACAATGGCCCGGGTCGGTTTTACAACTTAAGATTAAATAAACGGAGAGATATCGCAGATGTGTCGCAAAGACGTGTCTTTTGTGTGAATCTGACATTTTTTAACATTCTGCAAATTGTGGAAATAAAAAACACCTCGTGAACGAAGAGTACTGTACTCGTACACACAATTTGACATAACCATAAACTCATTTTATGACCGCCTCGTTGTTCGAGTGGCTAGCGTACTCGCCTAAGTACATCAACAAACCGCAAGGCTTGGGTTCGATTCCCGAGGGGGCAGGCATTTGTGTGATGAACATTGAGATGTCTGCATTTTCGGGTCTGGGTGTTTATTAAATTGATTCTGGTATCTATATAAATATTTCTATGTATTATTATCGTTGAATAATACCCATAACACAAGCTTAAAGTATGCTTACTTTGGGGTTAGATTCAATTTGTGTTTGTTGTTCAGGGATTTTTTTTTATTCAGCTAGCACCCCCTTCTCGCTTCGTACGGATAACTTCTGTTATGATTAAACATTTTATATGTTATGTTTAAACATGTTCCTTCTCTTGAATAACTATCAATTAAAAAACCGCAACAAAATCCATTCCGTTTTTTTAAAAATGTAAGCTTATATGGGGACAGATAGCGTTAAGCAAATTTGTTTATCATTATGTTGTGATATGTTAAAACATAAACGTATTTTATTTGACAAAACAGACCAACAATGTGAATGTGGAAGATTCCTGAAAGACCTAGCTTGATATTCTATGATCAAATCGCTCTCGTGTTTTATCCGGGGGTGGTGTTAAATATCTCACTACTCTTGAATTTCTGTTTCATGTAAATTGAAATCAGATTTGATATTTCAGATACTTTCGAACACAGTACTAGAATTTAGTTAAAATAAACTTAAATTAATTTACCGGGTACGTTATTTTTTAGACTAAATGTTAACGACCTGCTAGTGCTATGTTAAAAAGTAACTAACACATCATACGCGATTCCAATATCAAATTTCTTTGAAATCGAGATTCAATAGTAGCCCTATATATATATAGTTATCAATAGTTATCCAAAGTCTAGTACTTATTTATTTAACATATTTGTTCCTATTCGGTTCCTGGCTTACTCAAGAGGCTTATATAACTATTAATATTAGCAACGCACCAATATAACTAACTACCTATTACCAATTAGAAAAGTCCGTCAACATGTTTTCCAAATAAAAAATGGAAAATGTACTTGACTCTGATCTCAAATGAAAGGATTTAAGTTGTCTGTTCCAATTATTGTGGTGTGGTTCACTTTCAAGTGTGGAATGGCTGAGGGCGGTTATTGTTCAAGGTTAGTGTTCTTGATATCTTTGAAGGGATAAGTATTAAATATTAATACTGCTTTTGTTGTAAATGGAAACTACATTTCGAATTAGCTGAAAATAATCCTATAAATCCATAGTAGTAAAAAAAGCTTATTTACTTTATACATCTTAAGAGAGGTAGGTAGAGAGTATCAAGCTCAAAGTGTTACAACTGTTGAATGTATGCCAAACCTAGACGGGGAAGAAAGGGATTGAAAGGAAGTGTTGGTATTAAATAGAGAAAGGGCATCCTTCCCTGTTTTGGTAAAGTGGAAGGAGTGACAGACAAAAATAGAAAAAGCAGATGTACAATGCGAAAGTGGATGGATGTAGGAACCCGAAGAGACCTAGATGACTTAAAGCTTGTGCTTGCCTTTTACGGGCTGCGTGGCAAGCAGGCAGATGGTCTATTCTGCAAAGAAGCCCAGACTAGCACGTGTTTTTTTTGCCTTCCAATATCATAAAAAAAGGTTAACATTCCACGTTCAAACCACTCGATCTTTGTCCAGAGTCTCCAAAACCGGTAGGTACTATGGCGCTTAGCTTAATGGAGAACGCCGACTTTTAATATAAAAAAGCACTTCCCCGCCCATCTTCAAAAAACGGTTGAAAGAAAATTACTTAACACTTGCATAACAATTTGTGGCTTTCAGGTTTCTTGTTTATATAGATGTATTAATATTAGTTATATTGTTTTATAGTATGTCATTGTTATGAGTTGTTTTTTTTTATTCTTATAATGTTTAGGTCATTTATTTATTGTACATGATGCCTTCCACTGTTTCATCACAGATTCTAATGTTTAAGGTTGACTGTGATGATGACTGTAATGATAAATTGTGTACAATAAAGAATTAAATAAATAAATAAATAAAAAAGTGGAAACATTTTAAAATAGTGATGTTAGTACTTTTATTATACAAAATGTTTTTCACATTTTTGGAGATTATTTTTTATTTTAAACAGGAATTAAACCTCCTTATCCTCAGCAAAAGTTGATCAGGCTACTACAAAGAATCAAGTCAGTCATATAAATAAATAAATAAATAATAATAAATAAATAAATATCCCTTTACAAGTCCCCCAAACCCCAAAGTAAGCAAATTATATGCTTGTGTTATGGGTGTTAGTCAACGATACTATTACATAGAAATACTTAAATAGATACCAGAATAAATTTAATAAACACCCAGACCCAAAAATACACACATCGAAATGTTTATCACACAAATGACTGCCACCGTCGGGATTCGAACCGAACAAAGTTGGTTTATAAGTTAGGCGTGTACGCTACCCACTCTACCAACGATGCGGTCAAAATCGCTCTAGCTTTATCTGAGGGTTGTGTCAAGGGTATCCGGAACCAGGGTATTTATATAAAAATATCTTTGAATGTAGAAGATGCTAGGTTGGATACAAAGGTGGTAAAATTTGGCACTCCATACTCGCTGCCTACCCCGTAGGGGACTTGGCTTTGTATGTGTGTGTATAGAATATATTTAATATTTTATAGGTGTTTCAGGTAATACACTTAACGCAATCTATCACTTCATACATACATTATTGACATTCGGCAGGTGGTTTCGTCTACCCAAGCTAATTAAGATTTGTAGATCATAAAAAAAAAACAAATAATAAGGCCAAAATAAATGAAACAGCTTACTTTTTATAAATCAATACAAATACAGAATATGATTTAAATAAATATTGCCAAAGCGGACTCGAAGTTTTCAACAATCAGAAAGTTTGAATCTACGGATCTACGGCGCGATATGAAACGGGTGTTTGTTTTACGGGACAAATATACCCGGATAATGGAGGAATCTTGCACAATAAAATTGAAGTTAATATTTCTACTATGAAACAAAGTTACACTTTAAAACTCATAAGCAATTTATTTATAACTGAAACTAAAACTGGACAAGATATTATATCAATGGGGAATGATAGTTAAAAATAGTTGAGTACGATGTCGATTAGAAAGTTTACTTTAGCGTAAGATTTCTTAGTGTATGTTTATAAGATTTTGGTCATTTTTATAAATTTGAGTTGTGGCTTTGATTATCAAACAATAAGTAAGTAAGTAAGTACAATGTGATAGGTAACAAGCCTATTAGGCACACATCCAATCCCGAGCACTTGAACTGAAATTGCTGGTGAAGATGGTGACAAGGGTCTCTGAAATGTTTGTATGAAAAGAGTGATGAATGTGTAGAAAGTTTGGCAGATCTGCAAGAATCGTGACAGTTAGCTCTTGATACCCTCTGCCTAACGATAAAGATACTTAGCGTGAATATATGTATGTATGAGCATATTTTTTTTTTACATAGGTAATTCCATTAACCGTAATTCTTAGTTTATATTTACGCCCTCTACTTAAAATCAAAATAATTAATAAATAATACAAATATCCATTTATAGCGATAGAACTGGCAGTTTGTGCAAATATGTGGCAAAGTTGTGCCCTTTGTACCAATTAATTGATTGAAAAATGAAATACATAATTTCAATTGCAATAATGAAATCAATTAGGAATAATATGTTTAAAATTAATTCTAATTTAAACATATTATTGGGACATGTAAATGTACTACGTTTTTAATAATAATAGTTTCAAAATGTTAGCTGTACAATTATAATAAAATTGTGAAATACGTTACTGTATGTATTTATAATATTACTAAGTAGTATTTCCAATTTCTACAGCATGCACATCGGAGAGCTGCACATAAAACTCTTGGGTTTTATGGTTTCATTGCACCGGCTTCATTTCTTATCAGAGATTCAATTCAGTATCTGTATAAATAGCAAATTTATAAAACATATATTTACATAAATAGAACCCTTTCTAAACATCATGAATGCCGCCTGCTCGTCACCTTATAACGTAAATAATGTTTCGTTTTTTCGAAATCCTTTAAAATTTCGTATCATATTTTTTAAGCAAACTTATTGAATTGCAGAGTCGACCTGGGTTTGAAGCACAGGGGCTTTTTGTCGTAATATCTATCAAGAATATTCAATAAAAGATTTGTATTCAGAGGTGTACTTACTCTCTTTCCCCAAAGTAATTCCTTTGACAAAAGTTACTTAATTTCATTTTTGTATCTTACCAGAATTTATTATGAAAAAACCGACATCAAGGAGTCTAACTCGCTCAACGAGTGTTCCGTGCAAACCCGTAGGTAGATATATAAGTATCAATTAACTCGTTACGTCGATTTATTACAATACTAGCTGTTCCCGCGAACTTCGTTCCGCCCGTTCAGTTTGTATGGGAAAAATTAAAATGTTGTTTTTCCCAGTTTCCTCACAATTGAACAGGATAAAAAGTATCCTATGTCCTTCTCCCGGTTTTAAGTTACCTCCCTACCAATTTTCAGCCTAATCGGTGTAGCCGTTCTTGAGTTATAAATAGTGTAACTAACACTTTCTTTTATAAATATAGATTAATATTTTTTATCTTTGCTATAAGATATTGCTTTGTACCAAGTTTAATGTTCCAAGTTTACAAACGGCACCTTGTAGGTATTGACTCCTTTCCTTTCGGAAATTTGTGGCAGAAACGGCGCATTTTCATAAACTTTTTATTGCGTTTGATTTTCATAGCTCAAAGAGATGGTAGATTTAATGCTATGTTCTTAAGAAAAAGAGTTGTGACGAATGGACTTACAGCGTAAAGTTCCTTTATGAGTTTCGTTTATTTCCTTTCGAGAGACGGGATCCTAAAAACTTTTTTATACAAACACTGTTCACTCGGAGACTCTTGATACCTCCCTCGGACATAAACCCAAGCGATTAGATCGTGGTATGTCAACCAACTCTCCAGTTACCTTCATCAATCCATAATCACGTTGTATGCTATGTCAACTTTTCATCTGTCATCCTTTTCACATAACAGAACCAGCGGAGCATGACCTTTCTCAGTTTAACACTAACATTTTCTATTCAGAATTATGACTTAATTACGAAAAACGAGATTAATTATTGTTAATTGAAGTCTTTGAGTGTTTCATTATGGGAAATATATAAGAATAAATCTTTTGAAGCGTGAGAGGCGTGATATCGCCTCTGTGCTCTAGCTTTTCAGTTGTTGGACTTGACTGCATGAGTTCCCGGGTTTGAATCCCAGGTCGGGCAACAAAAATAAATTGGGTTTTTCCAATTTTCTAATGAAAAAATAATGTTGCTCGAGATAGGATATTTGCCCGGTTGGTGGCTCTTTTTTGGGGGCTGAGCTTTATTGTGGGACTTAGTATCTTCGGCTAGTCGTGGGTGCCCTGGTTGTGTCTCTGTCTACCTCTTCCGGAATATCGGCGTGAAGATACTCTTGAAAGGTAAACGTGTGGATTTTCGAAAATTGTAAAATGAAATTAATATTTTCTCAATAAGGGTGAACACTTTCACAATAAGGGTGAAACCTCACATGTGCTGACTCACGGAGAACGTGGCGTTCCCTTGTTCAAGCAACTGGATAGCCGAGAAGCATCCTTAAATGGCGTGTTTTTCAATTAATAAAACCTTTTTTATACGCTCCTAAAAGGTGTTAATTAATTAATGTATATAACCCTCTAGGGTGAAATTAGCTTCTAAGTGTCTTATAATTCAGAACATAGAGAGTATTAAAAAATGAAGTTAACTCAAATAAGTTGCTTTTGTGACTCGGTTTAAAATAATGGAACGTAATGTACAGTCTTGTGTAGATTTTGGACAAGGACCACTTTCTAAAGAAAGTTTGCCCTGAAACCAATCAAATCTGTGTAAATTTTAAATAATCCTATCAATGCTTTTCCCTGAAATCTGTATCATGGTCAGATTTTTCAAGTTAATATCCCAATATAACCCAAAATCTTATAAATAAAATAAAATTTATAAGATTTTGGGTTATTTTCTTTATGAAGTAAATATTACTTTAATCGCCTCTGTGGTCTCGGGTTAGGTGTTGGACTTAATTGCATGAGGTCCCGGATTCAAATCCCGGGTCGGGAAACAAAAGGAAAATTTGGTTTTTCCAAGTTTTAATAAAATAATGTTGCTCGGGATTGGATAATTATATTTGCCCGATTGGCCAAAGGCTTGCCACCTATCACATTGTGGGACTAATTGTCTTTGGCTAATCGTGGGTGCCCTGGTTGTGCCTCTGCTTACCGCTTAGGGGATATGAGCGTGAAGATACTTTATTTTATAAATAAAAAGGTAAATAAACGTATCAAAATATTCTAAACTAGTAAACTGGCAGTTTGTCCTGATACCATACATATCAAAAACCTTAAATCGTTCGACAAAAGGTACCTTTCGTAATGTACCAATGTATGGAAAAGTTGTTTAAAAATGTTTGAAACAAAGACATTTTTACTAAACATTCGTAAAAAATACGACGTTGAAATGAAACAACATTATGCAATAATTAACTTACTCTACTCAGTTATTAGTTATTACACGTGTTCATGTTATGCGCCCTACATACGGCTCTTTTGCATTTCATGCAAAAGTTTGTTGTCATTTTTCTTGATTTCGATGGACAAAAGGCACTTAGTTTTCTTAATTTGCTTGTTTAAACATAATACACAAAATAAACTGAAATCTATATCAAATTATTGCAAATAAATGATAAAGCCAAGTAAAATTACTATATCCAACAGTGACGTAAACACTAAACATTCGTAAATTTTACGACACCTCTGCTGTATCTGAATGCACAAATGACCCATGACCATAATGATAGCACGTGGCACACTGTCCGAACATATGAGGAAGGTACTGGGAAGCGGGGGGCGCGGGAACGACGCGAACATTGTTTTTCCGAAAATCGTTGTTTCGCCGTCGTAATTTTTACGATAGTTTAGTATTCTAGGGTTAAAGTCAATAGTACCAAAGTGCCAAATGAAAAAAATATTAAGTAAGCAAATAGACTGTGATTCAGTCAAATAGCACACTCAATAGGTACAGCGTTATAAGTTGTAAGATATATTTTTATTGATGATCAGCTATTATTTAAGCCGATATAACCTTAACTTTTTTTCATTTTTAGTTTGAAAAAAAAATGTTTTAATATAAGATCGAAGATTGACAAAATAGGGGAAATGTGTTCCGCCAAAAAAGCTTCCGCCACGAATGAAATCGAAAAGCAGGAAACAATCTATCCCACGCGGCTAACAGCCGCGACTTACAGGGTATCTAGATAGTGAAAGTACACTACTTCTTGCAAACTGTCGGACATAAGACGAGGATTCATATTTTTAAATGAAGAAACACTTGTACTGTTTTACGTATCACTTATACTTTATTATTTTACAAATAGCCTACCGGTTTCGCTTTTTACAGCATCAGTAGGGTTAGAACTTAAATTACTGAACAATGTTTTTGAATAATGAACATAAATTTATTTCGTAGTGGTTATATACAAAAAAAAACTTTAATGCGTTATACATGGGGTTGAAAGCTATTGATTTTTTCCCCACTGGATCGGGAAATTAATACAATTTGAGAAAACAATAATAAATAACATGTTTATTACCTCCATTTCATTAATTAATTACTAAATTTAATTAGCTGTTTATACATATGTAAAACTTAATTATTTATGCTTATGTCAGTTATATAAAAGAAAAAGTATAGAAATACAATATTTTTTATCCTGAATTAATGTTCCCGTAGGAACATGCGGGCAACGGCGCAAACAACAGCTAATTTTATATAAAGGGTTGTCACTTATCACCTTGTGGATCTTAGTATTTTGGCTATTCGTGGGTGCCTTTAAACGGACGGGAAGATACCTTTCTGTAAATACTTTACCTAGAATGAGAATGGTCTTATGTCTTTCAGTTTTATAAGCTACTGTTATCAAGAACATAACAAATGCGATTAGAGACGCTACTTCGATAACAATAGCTAAGATATATATATGCGAATTAAAAGACTATAACTGAACCAGATTCTTACTATTATTAAAACTTATCTCAGAGTAACTTAACCAAAACAGTTAAGTGTACAAGTTTTTAACTGGAACTTTAACTGGAGAGTGTCCTGCTTATTTAAAGTACAGATGCTTATTTTATCTTTCTTAATTGATGATTCCTAGCGTCAATTTAAATTAAAGTTAACTACGTTTATTTATTGCAATTATCTAAACGTAAATAGTTGCGATCTCATCTCACGATCTGACTTCCTGCAATCTTTCAACTTCCCGTCGGTCATAATATCGAGAAAATTCACTAATCGAGAAAATAATCCCACTAATTCCATTTTCATCAGAAAGATATGCAAATTAAAAGACTTTAATTGAAGGATATTCTTACTGCAGTTAAAACTTATTTCAGAGTAACTTAACCGAACCAATTAAGTGTAGCGGCCACGGACTTACAAGTATTATACTGGAACTTTAACCGGAGAGTGTCCTGCTTACTTAATGCACAGATGCTAATTTTTTCCGCCTTTTCTTTACTTATTATTCCTAGTGTTAATTTTAATTAACGTTAACAACGTTTATTTCGAAAACTGCAACGACTTGTTCCTCTTCCTTTTTTCAACACTATAGCGTCTTTACTGGTCATAGTAGAATTTTGTCCTGAAACTTTGCGTGAGTTGCATTGTTACTAAGTTTTGGGTTTTTACATTATCTTCCAGGGAACAATTTAATTTTTTTTTATTTAGAGAACTGCAATGGATTGTTCTACTTTTTTTATTCAAACGCTTGTGCATATTAACTGATCACTGTAGTATTATGTACTGAAAACTTTGCTCATCATCATTACTAATTTTAGATAGGTAGTACAATACAAGGAAAATACCAATTTTTTTTCAAGTGTCAGTGTTTACGTAAGCGGGTAAATTTAATTTTAATAAAATTATTTAAAGTTTATAATTCCTTTGGTGTATTTTTTTTTCGTAATAATTATAAACATGAATGCGCATAGAGTCTATGCTCTAAGCAGAGTTTTTTTTATTTTATATATTGTCACGTTCGTAAGAAGTAGATTGTAAATTTACAGTTTAAATTTCGTAATATAACTCACTGTAATAAATAAATTTACAAAACTGAGTATTATTATAGCTGTATTGTCGTACAACGGTTAAGGTTAAAGAAGTTATATGCCAATAGTACTGTGTCTGGATTAGGTGCGGGTTATGAAGGTGTAACATCAAAATATGTTGTTATGATTAATGTGCAATCAATGTATAACCCGACGTATAAAATCACAGTTAAAGGGCATGTTTAAATAAGGTTACATCTATTTTACCAGAAAAGAAATTTTTACTAACTGATTGGTCGGATATTCAGTACATCAAATAAGCTGATCCTCAATGTAACACTTCCAATAAAATAGACAAATTATTGGGAGCTGAGGTATATTGCAACATAATAAAAAAGGGTTTGATAAAAAATCCTACCGTTTCAATCATTGCGCAAGAGCTTCACCTGGGATGGATGTTGTCTAGGAGAGTTGGTGGCATTAGAAAGCAAGGTACTCACAATGTTGTTTTAAATGCGCTTGATCACGAGAAAATGGATTTTTTAAAAAGATTTTGGGAACTAGAGTCTGAGCCATTAGAAGAAGGAAAATAATCACTAACTCCTGAAGAACAAGCTTGTGAGGATCATTTTGCTGCTACTACCCGCCGTGACGCAAGTGGTCGTTATATAATAGAATTACCCTTTCGTTGGTCGGATCCACCACGTAAGTATAGTGATTCACAGTCAGCGGCTATAAAACAACTCTTGAATTTGGAGAAACGTTTACCTCAGGATCAAAACTTAAAGGAGCAAAGGGGAACGTTGATTACTTACCCTTATTGTGGTAACTTGACGGTATCCCACCAAATTTATTTAATCGCTTACTTAAAATTTTCAAGACATTTTTACCTTACTGGATCGTTTGTCATGTCTACCTTCATTTTGCGTGTTTCGAATTTTTAGAGGTTTGGTAATATCTTCACGTCCAGATTCTTAAGAGGCAGTAGAGAGCATCGATCTGTGTCATGATTGCTACAAACCTGGGTAGTTAGTTTGTTTTACATTTATTACTATCTTCTTAAAAAGAATATAAAAATCTGCCCACGTTCGCAATGCAAATTGATTGGTTGGAAAGCTATTTATTACTGTATAGATTTATATAAAAGTCGGGGATATTATTAAGGTTACTCTTGAATCTCGATTACATGTAAATTGTAAATTGTAATCGGATATACCAGTGTAGATTCTTTTGAACACAGTACTAGCATATTATTAACATTTTATTTAAGAAATAACCAATCCGATAAAATCATATTATTATATTGTCCATTATTAACTAAATGTAAGCAACGCATATGAAGTTTTTGTGTTCAAGAGTACTTTTAATGACAAATCTGATTTCAATTTCCAATATTACATGAATCGAGATTCAAGACCAACACCACTGGTAACATTCACTGTGCTAAGTGGAAGAAAATCTATCACATTTTTAAAACCACGTCTATTTTTTAAATATCTGGTTTAATTAAAATAAAATATAGCGAAGTGCGATTTCGATACAATTTAGTATGACAATATTTTTTCAACTTCTCTAAAAATAAAAAAAACATGCAAAACCAACCCAAACATGAAGTAGCTTTGTGTATGTGTGAGTTTCACCCATACTATATAGTGAGAATATTCGCCTAACTTTTGTTAACGTCAGTACTTGTCATTTGCTAGTATTATAATGTATGCTATTACAAAATTCGTTTAATGCTACTTCATGTTACATAGCACTAAACGGTTGGCTAATTTTATTAAAGTAAAAGAACAAAGCATATTAAGTAGAACAGTGCAAATGTATTCTTATATTAATAATTACATAACCTAAGTATAAGGTCTCTTTTCCAAAATTACTTTTAATAAACAAGGAGTAAAGTAATCCAAGGTTCAACCTGGTATTATGATCTTCATTAAAATGTGATATAGACGATATATACGAGTCCTACGTCCTACGTCAGTCCATGTTTATTAATAGGACGGTAAATTAGTATACTACTACGTATTGTTTGCGCTTTGTGGGATTCCATTTAAGACATCTTTATATATATAATTCTTCTGTGAGTGTGTATGTCACTGAACTCCTTCTAGACGGCTGGACCGATGTTGATGAAAGTTTTGGTGCGTGTTCAAGGGAATTCGAGAATGGTTTAAATTCACAACTTGGTCTCCTGGAAAATGTTTTTTTAATTAATTGTTTAATAATAAGTCGTTATTGATTTTGGAATGTTTCACATCGCATCCGACAGACTGCGCTACTGTCAAAGCAGTAATGTCAAGCGATACGAAGTTTGCTGGGTCAGCTAGTATATATGTATATATTGTGGTAAGTGCAAGTGATGTTATTGAATTATGTACTGTTTATAAGACTTAACGTTTTATGAAATCAGAAGACTGCTGAGTTGTTAATTTCACATAATCTAACTTAATTCGATATAAGCAATATACAAAGTAATGTAGCAATCTTAATGTTTATTGACTAGAGAGCGATGTGGTCACAGATCAAGAAAAAAAAATAAACGTTAATTGTAATTTCAAACTAATTTCGAATGAAGCAACGTAGTCGGAAAGGACATAAGAGACGATGCTAGTGCTGGAACACCTGAATAAAATTATATGTCTTGGTAGCGCTTATAGCAGGGGTGGAGGGTACTCCGTGGATGTAGAAAGATATTGTGTTCAGGGAATGGTGTAGATAGAGCGTAACGTGAGCTTTACGAACTTACGTAACGTAAGTGCAGCTTTCGCTCAGGGTTCTACACTCGCTTTGCAGAATTCTGTACTAATCCCAATTACTTTATGCAAGCGAAACTTAAGCAAGTATCTTAGAAAAGGCATGAAGGTAGAATAAATGCGGTTGCAAAAATCAGAAACCTTCGGAAAACCTGTAATGTAACATTGACTTACCTCTGTTACACCAGCGAGATCAAAGAAATAGTGGGATCGAAATATACCGTTGGTATAAAAATAAAAAAATTAATTCTTAGTTAATTCGGTCATGTGGAAGGAATGCAAGAGATATACAATGCGAATATATATGGGATGGGTAGATCTAGGTAGATGACAATACCCAAACAGAAATTGCTGGTAGAGATGGTGGCAAGGGTCTATGAAAACGGCGTCTTTGTCTGAAAAGAGTGTTGAATATGAAGGAAGCTAGGCAGATCAACAAGAGGGACTTGGAGTAAATATTTATATGTGAAATTTTATTACATAAAATGAATGATAGTTACTCTCAGTTTACATACTCTACTTATTCACAAAGACGCAATCAAAATTATTCCGATAGACTTTAAACAAATATGTGGTATGATTTTGCCATTTAAATTACATATAAATATTCATCCCAAATAATTGCATAATAAATGAATTAGACAAATGCAAATTCAACTGCAATGATAGAAACAATTAGGAATATCTGGTTAGAATTAATTCTAAATCAAATAATGCACGGAACACGTATATGTACCACGTTTTTAACCCTTAACCACCTGCGAGCGGTCTCACAGACCGCAACGGTTTTTAAAATTCAAATATTTCCATGTGTGAGTGGCGTGCGCTACAGCGCGTTCATGTACCTTTTCTGCTCACCAATTAGTATCGTGCTTGCGCTCGTCGAATGATTTCGTGCGCGCGTTGGCTCAGGGTAAGTAAAAATACTTCGCCAGCGGTCTCCCTGACCGCACCTAGGTGGTTGAGTGACTTTTTCGAAATTGTTTCTTTTTACTTTTTAGTTTTGAAAATTAACATAAATGACGAAAAATAAAAAAAATCAAACGCGAAATACCGCCCCAGTTCAAACCGTCTAAGCAGCGACCAATAGATTAGACCTTGATTGAATTTATGTACGTTATGTTTGTCATCTTACGTACCAAAGGAAAACAAGGCACTGGTTTTGTTTTTAAGCATGCATAATGCTGCGAGTATTGACCAAAGTACCAAAAAACCTGAGATGATAATGTACTATAACCAAACACAATCATAGATTCTCGAATTACTCCACTTCTCATCGGACGCGAAAATGGCCTTTGGCTATATTTTGCAGAAGGTTAGACATCTCTGCTTCTAATGCATATATAATTAGTTGCAGTAACTAAGCTCAAAAGACTAAAAGTCGATATAAATTGCTGAAAATGTTAACTCAACAACTTACAAAACCGCACATGGAACGCCGCGAAAAAAATGAATGAAACGTTTTGAGGGACGTAAAGAACTCTATTTGTAAAGTTGTATTAAAATTGTAAAACTTCAAGCTTTGCAATTTTGTTTATTTTTTCGTGTTTTGTTTAATTTTTTAGTTTAATTTTCTTTCTAGTTTATTCAAATTATTAGAAATAAAAAAATGAAGTATAAAAATTAAGTTCCTATTGATGAAGATCTCTTTAACTGAGAGTAGTAATTTTTGGTGCCAAAAAGGTTACTCCACAAATGTTTTGCTATTTTTATAAGATTATTGTTTTAATGTTACTATTTTTGGTGCTAAAATGAAGGGTGTGAGTATAAATATGCATTTTATTCAACCGAATATTAATTCGTTACCATAGATTCTAAAATAAATGCATTTATCTATCAACGGTCTCTCCGACCGCACGTAGGTGTTTAAAGGACAATAATAGGTGCTAGGTAGCTGAGGGTTGATCAAATACCTTTAAAATGTTGGCTCTACAGTGATAAAATTGTGAAATACGTTACTTTATCTATTTATTTTATTGCTAGTATTTCCAATTTCTACAGAATGCACATTGAAGAGTTTACCCAAGAGCTTTATGGTTTCATTGCACCGGCTCCATTTATTATCAGATATTCAATGCTTATGGCAGGGTATCATCCCTATTTTATAACTAATAAAATATCACTTTTCACACTTTATCCCTATTCGAGGAATATTTGCTTCTGTAAAACTTGTTTATGGCATAAGTTAGACAAATCTTTGTGGTTTAATGATCTTTACGCCTTGACATCATAAGGTAACAGGTTCGAAAAAAAATTAGTATTTTTAATGTTCATTAAAACACATCGTTGCCCGGGACTGGATATGTGCCAGGTTGGCGATAGGTTTACCACCTATTATTTTGTGGGACTGAATGTCTTTGGTTAGCCGACTCAGCTAATAGCAAGCGATTATCGTAGCTTCCGTAGACAGGTAGCTCTCTACCACCAGTAGCTTTGTTGAAAATTACTTATATCTTTACCTTGCCTCTTATGAGGGCCCTGGTAGAGAGGCAGATGGTCTTTTCTACACAATGAACTCGTACCAACACGTGAAATTGCAAACGACTAAGAGTTGGAGCTCTCTGCAGAAATAGTATTTTCGGGGCAAATAATATAAGTTTATTTAAAGATAATTAATATATTTACTTTTAGCTTTCATCTTCACTTTGCGTCATCAAGTGAGCTAAAAAAAACCTTGTTCTATCAATTGTTATTTATTACTAGCTGTTATTATCCGTGTGGTTTCATAGGAATATTGTTTTGATATAAAAATTATCCTATGTGTTAATTCAAGTCACCCTATATGTGTGTACAAAATTTCATGAAAATCTGTTCAGCAGTTTTTGCGTGAAGGAGTAACAAACATGCAAACTTTTGCATTTATAAAATGAATAGGATATAAAATTATGCGATTTATTTGTTGCATTTCTAAGTTATCTGCCTGTTGTTAAAAAACAGTAAAAAGTGATTTGTATTAAAAAGCAGCATCTTCAGAGGTTGTGAAATTCAAGGAACAAACTACAACAAATTCAACAGCGCATTTGGTTCTCATATTAAAGACTAGATGTTTAGTTGCAACTTTGTCAGTGTAGAATAATAATTCATACAAATTTTCTTCTCTCGTTAAAGACCTTAGTGAATTGGTTTAGTGCTTCAAATTTGGTCTTTAAACATTATAGGTAATAATAAACATATAAGTATTTAAAATTATATCAAATTTGGTCGAGTGTCTAAACTTTGAAAGCGTAAGATAGACAGACAGACTTTTGCATTGATAATATAAATATAGTAGAAAATATTTTTACTGAGCGTTAAGAATGGATAATGTACAATACTAACTGTTTTAACAAATTATTATCAAGGTTTTGGGCCGTAATTATAAGGCTCAACAAATATTAAGCTTATTTTATACGATCATCAAGAAGGGCAGATGTTTGAAAACGAGTTATCGTAAAGGCTGCGTTAAATTTAACACGCATTTCAGAACTTTCCCGAACGACCTCCAATTGGAGCTTTCTAAAGTTAATGAGCTAGGTATCGCTGTCTGTATATACGATGTGTATTATGGTCTGCACTTCAGTAGAATTTTTAAACTTCTTACTCATTTGTTTGCATTGAAATTATCACGTTTAATAAAGTAAAATAAAGTTGCTTAAGTTTCACGTAGGACCCCAATACTTTCAACTACACACTACTTCATATTCAGTTTCAGTTCAGTTTTCGAGGAAACTATTAGGTTATTTAACTGTGTATTAACAAATATAAGGTTTAGTAAAATATATTGTTTTATATAAAACTAGCTGCACGCCCTCGCTTCTCTCCGGTTATTTAAGAATAAAACTTCTACTATTATATACACTAAAACCTTCCTCAAGAATTGTTCTATCGATTGTTGAAAACCGAATGAAAATCCGTTCAGTACTTTTCTAGTAAATCGCGAACAGAGAGACAGACGTGGCGGGGGACTTTGTTTTATAATATGTATTGATGTAGTAGCTATAACGATAACAACACCAGAGGGGTAATAATGGGATATAGAAATTTGTATGAAAATTTTGTATTCTACTGTATAATTGCCATTGAGGGATTTTAATAAAACTTAAAAAATTACTGGGCAGTAAGTCAAAAGAAAACGGGAACGCGACAATTACATATAGTAGTATCCCTCAATACTAAAATATTAAGATATGACATCGCAAAGTCGTCTACAAAGTACCGTACCTACGCGCTGAGTGCTCTGACATGCTAGATAGCTACCTGCTAGATACCTATTTTTTGTCATTAATGGACTTATTTATAGATACTTTATGCCTAGAAAAAATTTGGATGGTGATAAAAAAATCTTGCTGTATACGTAAATATAGCTAATTTGTCGGCACGGAAGTTTTCAATATTTTTAATATATTTTTTTTTATGACATTGGAAGGCAAACAAGCAGACGGATTTCCTGATGGTAAGAAATTAGAGAGACCAAAGATGGTAACGGTGCATTGCCAACTGGAGGCCAGGATGTTAGGCCTCGAGCAAAAGTAAGTTTACCGACTACCTTAGCCTCCGAACCGGAACAGGTCATGATGTTATGGCGGCAGGAATAGGTAAGGCGGTGGTACCAATCGGGGTGAGTCGCTGCGAAACTCTACCACCTAGTTATATTTATATATAAATAAGAAAGTAGGAAAAGAAACATATAAAATTGTAACAACTGCTGTATTTTCTGATTCGCTACCACAAAAAAATAAATTCAAAAGAATGTCACATCTAAATCTGTTGAAATATATGGAGCTGTAAAAATAAAACTTATCTTTAAGCCGGTACAATGGCCCGGGTCGGTTTTACAAGTTAAGATTAAATAAACGGAGAGATATTTCAGAAACGTGTCTTTTGTGTGAATCTGACATTTCTTAAACATTCTGAAAAATGGTGAAATAGGAAACACCTGACGAGGTGTTTCCTCTCGTAGGTACTCGTACACACAAGTAATTATTTTTAGTTTTTGTTAATTCAATTACCAGCGGTTTTGCACGGGTAGTCAAACTTCTATTGTATAATAACACGTTACGTTTAAACATGTCACCTTCCTCATGGATCAATCTATCTATTAAAAAACAGCATCAAATTCCGTTACGTAGTTTTGAAGATCTAAGCTTAAATAGGGACAGGTTGCGGAAAGAAAATTTGCTAAACACAGGCATAAACATATTTTTTTTACAAAATAAACATGCAATGCGAATATGGAAGATTCCGGGAAGAACTAGCTTGACATTCTACGATCAAAACGCTCGGATTTTATACGAGGATTGTGTCAAAAATCTCAGCAACCGTCGTTTTTATTTGTCAGGTATTAACTGATGATTGACTTTATTAGGGATATAATATTGTATTACGGAACCTGTATTTAAAGATGTGACGGTAAAGACTTTTAAAAAACCTATGTAATAACACACTTAGATTGTTACCAGGGATCTGTATGAATACTCTTGAATTTCTTTTTTTGTGTAAATTGCCACCAGATTTATTATTTTAGGTACTCTTGTAGACAGTATTAATATTTAGTTAAAAGTGAACTATAAATTAATTTACCGGATCCGTTAAATTTATTTTGGACTAAATGTTAATAACCCGCTGGTACTGTGTTTAAGAGTAACTAAAATTACATACGCGATTCCATTTTCAAATTTGTATGAAATCGAGATTCAATAATAGACCTACTGTTCTTTTATCCAAACGATATGTAAACTGACTTACTCAAGAGGCTTATCTAACTTAATATTGGCAACGTACCGATATAACTAAGGTTATACAGATATATCTATTTCCAATTATAAGTCAGTGAGCTTGTTTTCTAAATAAAAAATGGAAAATGTACTTGATTCGGATCTAAAATGAAAGGGATTTAAGTTATCTGTTTCCATTATTTAGGTGTAGTTTGCTTTTAAGTCTGGAATGGCTGAGGGTGGTTATTGTTCAAGGTTTCTGTTCTTGATATCTTTGAAGGGATTAGTATTAAATATTAATATCGCTTTTGTTGTAAATGGAAAATTCATTTCGAATTAACTGAAGATAGTCTCATTATAAATCTATATTTGTAAGAAAGCTTATTTACTTCAAACATACAAGTCTCTTGAGAGGTAGGTAGAGAGTATCACGCGCCAAGTATCATAACTCCTAAAGATATGCCCAGTCTAGACGGAAAAATAAGATTGAAAGGAAGTGTTGGTATTGAATAGAGAAAGGGCATCCCCCACTATTTCTGTAATGTGGAAGGAGCGACAGACAAAAAAGCAGATGTACAATGTGAATATGGAATTATGATGGTAATAATGGAGACCTGATTGACGTTCTACGATCAAACCGTTTGGGCATTATCCAAGGATGGTGTCAAGAGTCTCCAAATCCAGCATTGTGGCCCTTAGCGCACTTGAGACTTGCAACTTTTTAATATTTTAATAAAAAAATGGTAACATTGTAAAATTGGGATGGCAACACTTTTTCATTCAAAATGTTGTTTTTTTTTTTGAAACCACAATTTCCATATCTCCAGCAAAAGTCAATAAGCCTACTATAAATATCAAGTCACTCATATAACCTAAGAAATCATTAATGTAATTTAATATATAAATAATATAATCATCAATCAATCATCACATTATGTTTAAATTTTTAATTACTTATTCGTAGAGAATTATAGCCCCTAGCTACTTCATTATATTACTTTTCTTTTATTATTATATATTTTTTTATTGTTATCAATAAAAAATACGTAATGAACATAAACGCAAATAAAACAAAAGTAAGGACGAGTTTATCACTAATGAAATAAATTTCTTCCGCTTACTCGTAACAGGAAAATAATAAACGAAATAAGTAGATTTCGTGTATAGATAAATAAGATATATATACTTTATTATGTATATATTATGTTATACATAGAAAATATAATAAAACCTAACATCTTCATATCCTTCTATGTGTTTATTAAAAGAAAAAATTGATTTTGTTGGCTCAACTAAAGTTCTTTATACTGAATCGTTCTTTTGTTCTGTAATTCAAATGTTCCTGTTCGTTCTAAAGTTTTCATTCATAGAATTTGTGGTACTACTGTAATGTAATGTTCATAACACTTACGTTTCAGAAAATTGTTTTTAATAATATCACTAACGAAAATATATTTTATCCCCTACTATTGTTTTTCATAACCATAATATAAATGATGTAAATAGTATCTATAACCCTAATATAAATAATCACAATTTCCATAATATTTGTAATATGTCGTTTATTGAAACAAAAAACTAAAGTTGTTGCTCTGTAAAGAGAAATATATTTTTATTTAGAAATCTTAGTTGCTATTCACATAACACAAACATACTTTTACAAAAATACTTTCTACATACCTGTAAAGAGAAACAACATTAAAAGCTATTGCTTCAAATAGGTAGTATTTATAACAATTGGAATAAATAAATGATGGTTTAAACAAAGCACGTTTTTCTAATAATCCCAATATCTAGCATGGACATTGGACAATCAATCGGCCTTAATGAAAAGTGTTACCAACACAGATGATTAATATTTAAGTAGTAGTGAAGTAATGCGCGCGAAATTCAAAAAATGAAGAGAAAGGTTAGTTCTTCATTTACATATTTACACACAAGTCAAAAGTTAAACATAACTAGGTGGTAGAGTTTAGCAGCGACTCGCCCGGATTGGTACCACCGCCTTACCTATTCCTGCCGCCATAATGTCATGACGTGTTCCGGTGCGGAGGGTAAGGTAGCCGGTAAACTTACTTTTGGTCGAGGCCTAACATTCTGACCTCAGGTTGGCAACGCACCATTACCATCTTTGGTGTCTCTAGGCGGCGTGAATATCTTACCATCAGGAAATCCGTCTGCTTGTTTGCCTTCCTATAACATAAACAAAAAATAACTTCGTATTTATCTGACATTAATATAATATATCAGTTAAGACTCTGTAGCTGAAAATAAAAAGTATTATTTATCTAAGTTTATGTTCACAGTTTTTCTTTTTTTTCCAAGAACCTTCTCTTTACAATACCTAACACGATAAAAAATAATTAGAAAAAATCGTCCATCCGTTGAAGCGTAATGCGATGACTACACCAAATGGGGATTCATTTTTATTTATGTAAAAAGTTATATTAATTTTGAAAAACATAACTTTAAAAGAATAAATAAGATGATAAAACTTACTATAATATTTATAAAAAGGACGTTAACGGGTTAATCTTCTTAAAAGCTGTTTTGTTCCGGAATCACTACCCATAGACTATAAATCTTCTTCTGGTGAACTGTCACTTTTATATATTACCCCGGATGCTGATAGACGAGGTCTTGTCTTTCGGTGCGGATGACGTCAGCATTTTTCTTAGTGATACCAAATAGTTATGAAGCTTAGACGTATAAAAAACTTATTTCTTTTTGTTTTTGTCCTTTATGAAAGAAGTAGATATATTTAGATACAATCGCCTATGTGGTCGAGCAGTTCAGGTGTTGTATTTGATTTCATGTGGTCCTGGGTTGGATTCCCGGATATGGCAACAAAAAATGCAGTTCTTTTCTAATTTTCTAATAAAAGAATGTTGCTCTGGAATGGATAAGAGCACGGCTGGTGATAGTTTTGCCATCTATCACATTCTGAGACTAAGTGTCTACGGCTAGTCGTTAATGCCCTGTTTGTGCTTCTGCCTACCTATAGGGGATATGGGCACGAAGATACTTTTTAATCTATATTTCCTAATGAAAGGAAATACCCATTACGTACAGACACCAAAAATGTAAAAGTTACGTTACCAATTCGAATTGGGAAGTTACTTCAAGTAGTACCCTAAAAGAGAGCCACTAATTAAATAGATTTGTTACTGGTATCAATATTTAGTTTCAAAAAGAAAAAAGAGAAAATTAGTTTTAATCGCCTACATAAATAATAAAACTTAATTTGAAAAAATCAATAAGTTTACTTTTCTTCCATTAAAAGTTGATTTCAAAATTACAAGTTAAAAAACAACAGTTATTATTTTATTTTGAAAATGTTATTATTTATCATCTACGCGTCTTCTAAATACGAGTATAATATGTATGTATCTTAAGTTAAATAATTTATTTTAATAGAAATAATGTCTGATTTTGTAAATGTTTGGTGCATTCTGGAGTGAAGTTATCATCCATACAGCTTTTTTTTTTAAAAATAAGTTCTTTTTTAATTATTTTAACTTGAAACTAAGAGTTTATTAATTAAGGCAAACGCTTTTGTTAACGCTTTTTATTTAATCTTATTATATCTAACAATATGTAAGAATAAATTTGTTGTTACAGTCTTATTTCTGAGTAATATAAGCCATAATTTCAAATTTACTACAAACTAAGCAAATTATATGCTTGTGTCATAGATGTTAGTCAACAATCTAATACAAAGAAACACTTAATTGATACCAGAATAAATTTAATAAATATCCAGACCCGGACATGCAGACATCGAAATGTTCATCAGTCATCACACAAATGCCTGCCCCCGTCGGGATTCGAACCCGAGCCTCACGGTTGGTTGATAAATTAGGCGTGTACGCTACCCACTCCAACAACGAGGCGGTCATAATCGGTCTAGCTTTATCTGAGGGTGGTTTCAAGAGTATCCAGAACCAGGGTATTTATATAAAAATATCTTTAAATGTGGAAGATGCTAGGGTGGTTTTTTTACAATTTTGTTAATTGTTTTTTATCAGTTCTTGTTAGGCGAAGGATCATGCGAGGAAAACATAATTTTCATAGTTAAGATAGGACAACGTCTGTTGTCTCAGCTAGATACAGAACTGAATCCCTATTACCCTTGATCTAAAATTCATCTATCCAATCAAGCGTGATACGAACATCAATACCCGGGGTATTTATATAAAAATATATTTGAATGTGGAAGATGCTAGGGTGTTATTTTTACAATTTTGTTAATTGAGTGCCAAAGTGGAGTGCCAAATTTTGCAGAGTGGCACTCCTTACTCGCTGCCTATCCCCTAAGGGACTTGTAAATAAATTGAATAACTTAAATTTGATTAGTAAATACAAACACGAAATATTATTTAAATAAATATTGCCAAAACGGACTCCAAGTTTTCAACAATCAGAAAGTTTGAATCTACGGATCAACGGCGCGATATGAAACGGGTATTTGTTTTACGGGACAAATATACCCGGGTAATAGGAGTAGAGGAATCTTGCACAGTAAAATGATGGTTTATCTTTCTACTATGAAACAAAGTTTTATTTGAAAACTCATAATTAATTTATTTATAACTAAATTTGAAACTGGACAATATACATCTTCTTGCACTTGCAATAAAATGAATAAATGAACGATTTTTCTGCGGTGGAACAAAGTTTTACTTCAAGTAATTCATTCAAGTGGAACTTCCCCCGTGTTGGTCCGGGCTCCTCCCCCGTGTTGGTAAGGGCTACTTTGTTGAATAGACCATCTACCTTCCTGCCACGCAGCTCGTAAAAGGCGAGCATAGGCTCACCGTCACTAACACTGTGACATCTTACTAGGTGGTAGAGTTTCGCAGCGACTCGCCCGGATTGGTACCACCGCCTTACTTATTCTTGCCGCAATAACGTCAATGCCTGCTGTTGACGTGTTCCGGTTGGAGGGTAAGGTAGCCGGTAAACTGACTTTTACTCGATGCCTTACACCCCGGCCTCAGGTTGGCAACGCACCATTACCACCTTTGGTGTCTCTAGGCGACGTGAATTTCTTACCATCAGGAAATCCGTCTGCTTGTTTGCCTTCCAATATTAAAAAAAATATATTTATAACTAAATCTGAAACTGGACCACGTACATCTACAACGATTGATTAAAAATAATGGTTTATTACGAAGTCGATTAAAAAGTTTAATTAAGTATAAAATTGAATGTACGTTTGCAAGTTTTTGATTATTATTCTTAATTTTAATTGTAGTTTCCATTACGTTTCTGTTAATTTATCTTTAAACGAGTGTACATAGTATACTAGAGTAAAGTAAGAAAATAAGTAGTAAGTACTATATATACTTACTACTTGTTATTAGAGTATAGTAAATTTACATAGTGTAGAATACGTATATACGTAACACTCTAAATATATATTTATTTAGGCCACTTTCCTGTTTAGCTAACTCCTTTTTGTGTGTTAGTTATTGCCAGAAGAAGATTTTTATTCAGAGCTAAACGCGGAAAACGCAGAGAAAAGGGGTAAACATTAACTTATTTTTTTAATACAAACTGCTAGTAGCTGTTGATATTATATGATACGAAGTTCGCCGGGTTGGCTAGTTTTTAAATAATTATTGATAGGCCGTTTCATTTTTATGGAGTAACTCGTAACTGTGTAATAACAAACAATTTAAGCGCAGTAAGGTTTTACAAAAAAAGCTAATGGTTCCGATTTGTTATCCTAATAGTAATTTTGAGTTATACCTAATATTTCAATATTTTCACGAATATCTATGCTGGTATTTTTAGTAATATATGTATAAACAGATGTCAATTTATGCATTATTAAGAATAACACAAAAACCAATAATTGGATCATGATAAAATGAATATCGGACCAATTCGGACTAACCGTGACCTTTTTAATAAAAAAACAACGAACTCACTGACCCAGTGATCGCGTAACAAACATACAAAAAAAGAAATTTGATGAGAGTCTCCTTTTTCTAAAGTCGGTTTAAACTTTAAACTTATTTAGGAAACGCCATTTGTTTTGAACGTTGTTTGAAAATTACAATAAAAAAAATACTGTTCTATTCGTATATTTTTAATGTATGTTCAAAAATGTCTCCTTCATTTCTGATCGACTTTAATATTTTATTTTAAAAGCGTTGTTCCAAGGTAGTTTGGTGGTTATAAGTGCGAGTGGAATTCTTTATTTCATATTGGGTTCCCATATATGTAGATATATTCTTTGTACGTATTAGATTGTTAAAGATACTAAAAGTAACATATCATACATTTTTAATTACTTTAATTCGAGCAAAGCCCTGGGTAAACGCTAGTATATGCATATACATATCACAATTTCCCTTGTTTATCGCATCACGAATGAATATACTTACCAGTTTTTCTATTTATTTTTTGTATAAGTTACTGTTAGACGAAGACTCATAGTTAAGATGGAACAACGTCTTTTGTCTTAGCTAAATATAAAAATAAATTCCTTTTGCTCATAGTCGACTGGTCCATCTGTTTAAGAGTGATTGATGATCACATTTTTCTAGGTTTTTGTTGTGGTGTTTTTTGTCAAAAAAAAATATATTAATTTTTAGGCGAAGACAAATGCAAAAGTCAGGATTTGGACAATCATAAAGCTTGAATCAACGGATAAACGGTGAAATATGAAACAAGTACAGTGTACTACTGTTATTTAAATTTAAAATTAAAATAGGTATTTAAATTATGAGCTTCGGCTATATTCGTCAAGCTTCGGGAATCCGAATGTATTTTAAAGATATCCATATAGAGTTTTTATTACATGTTATGTATAATTAATCATTTCGCTTAAATTTCCCCGTGTTGGTCCGGGCTCCTTTGCAGAATAGACCATCTCCCTTCCTGTGCCGGGCAGCTCGTAAAAGGCGAGCAAATGGCTTACCGTCACTAACACCGTGATATCTGACTAGGTGGTAGAGTTTCGCAGCGACTCACCCGGATTGGTACCACCGCCTTACCTATTCCTGCCGCCATAACGTCATGACGTGTTCCGGTTCGGAGGGTAAGGTAGCCGGTAAACTTACTTTTGCTCAAGGCCTAGCACCCCAGCCTCAGGTTGGCAACGCACCATTACTACCTTTGGTGTCCCTAGGCGGCGGGAATTTCTTACCATCAGGAAATCTGTCTGCTTGTTTGCCTTCCAAAAAAAATTAGTTTAGGTCAGCCTAAAAGAGTAAAAAGTAAACTCAAAGCGCCCAAAGTAAATAGTAATACTATACTTGTTCTATGACAATGCGATCATCACGCTTGAAAGGATGGAACAATTTTTCTTGTTCTTTGTTGTGATATTTGTTGTCAAAAAATTATATGCATAAGTAGGCAAAGCTAAACCTCTATTGGGTCAGCTAGTTTTAAATAAATATAGCGAACATGCCAAGTTCAGAACAATCATAACGCTTGAATCAACGTATAAACGGTGCGATATGAAACAAGTATTCATTCTACGAGTTAAATATAACTATATGGTGCAAATGTGCTATAAACAAGCGTAATATTTTTGCTTCAAAACAAATGTTTTTACTTTGAATCTCAAGAGTGCTCTGTTTATAACTAAAGCTAAAAATCAAATCATACAACAGAATACATATTTTACTGTCCTGATTTTAGGCAAACATTTTGATGTTATATTTTCTGAATTTATATGTGCTGGCATGTAGAGTTTTTCTTTTTATATCTTGTTTTAAATAAAATAATAACACAAACTGAAATATTTATCAAGTTATAAAGAATAATGTACTTATACTAATTTATGAAAATCGCTTATGTGGTCTAGCGGTCCAAGCGTCTGACTTGACTTTTTTAAGGTCCTGGGTTCGATTCCAGGGTCGGGCAGCAAACAATTAAAAAAAAAAATGTTTTCAATTTTCTAATAAAAATAATGTTTCCCAGGTTTGGATATGAGCCCGGTTACCAGTAGGCTTACCACCTATCACATCGGGGGACTTGTGTCTTCGGCTATTCGTGGGTGCCATGGTGTGCAGGGGAGTCGCTTGTTTATTCGTTGTCATATCTAATAAATAGCTTTACTTTTAAATCATGTATGAATTCATACAAAGAATGATAAAATTTAAACAAATACCAAAACCGACTTGTCAGACATTTAACTGTCTGAATCTTAAAATTAACAGCGTGATACGAAGTATATATTCTATGAACAATGTATCCCCTTGAACTATGAACAATGGACAAACCCGCAACTCTGTATTACACGCTAGAAGTTACTTTTTAAGCGACTTCAAAAAATTATAAGGTTGCATGTTCGTCTTTTAAAGTCTTACTACAAAAAATATTTAGACGCTTGTTTAGTTTGACAATGGTGGTGATTCTGCTCTTCAAAAACTAAACTTGTTTTAGATGCATGCTATCATTTTCCAACGGAAGTAATAGAAAGATATCTTTTAGTTCTGTCAGATTAGTATGTATACGACATTTCTACTGACGTTTAATCTATCACCCGGACAAAGTTGATTAAAAACACATCGAGTACGTGCTTGGTGATAAGCATAGCGGGTAGCGGAGCGGAAGAGCGTGGAACCCGCTCATCCGACATGACACTAGACGCCACAATGACGTGTCAGGTTTATGTGTCAGATTGTTATTGGTTCAGAATACAAATTTAGAGACTGTTAAACTAAACGCTTATTCAACGAGGTTTAATTTTTTGTTGTAGTAAGACGAATATATTTTTATGTTGCTAATTGATTTCCCAATAACTTCTAAACCGGTTTTAAAAAATTAAAAGGCCGTTTTTTCCAGACGGGAAATCGTAAAAAAAATTAAATTTTGCGTATGTAGATGAAGTATTTATTTAAATCTGTGGTATCACACTGGACGACTGACCCGAGAAAGTATAGGATTGCAAGAAAGTGTTGATGTCAAAATGAGAAAGGGCATGCTCTGCTAGTTCGGACATGTAAAAAGAATGATAGATCAAAGATTGACAAAGCAGATATACCATGAGAAAGTGGATAGATCCATCCACCCGTATCGGTTACCCGTATAGGTTAATATAACAGCTGTTATCCGAATAGTTAATATAACGGGTGTTATCTGAAGGTGGTGTCAAGAGTCTACGCATCTATGCGAAGGTTTTTTTTTATAGCATAGGAAGACAAACAAGCAGACGGATTTCCTGATGGTAAGTAATTCAGGCCACCTAGAGACACCTAAGATGGTTGTAATGCATTGCAACTTGAGGTCGGTGTGTTAGACCTTGAGCAAAATTAAGGTTATCGTCTACCTTATCCTCAGAACTAAGTAAGGCGGTGGGACCAACCCGGGCGAGTCGCTGCGAAACTTTACCACCTATTCAGATGTCATGGGTGTTAGTGACGGTGAACCTAAGCTCGCCATTTACGAGCTGCCTGGCAGGAAGGCACATGGTCTATATTGCAAAGGAGCCCGGACCAACGCGGGATAAAATACCGGGTTTCTTTTTATAATTGGCATGAACCATTAATTAATTAAGGACGTGGCTGGTGACACATGGTTGTTTCTCTGTCTACCCCTGCGGAGATACGAGCGTAATGATGTAAGAACCTTGTCGTCCGTATTTTTGAAGGATTTCTACTAATAGGAAGTGTAAAGTCAAAACAATGTGAATTATAATATTTTATTTACAATAAATTCGTATGTACACATTAAGTAAGTTATATACAAAAATCCACAGATTCTCAATAACCACATTAAACTCTAACATTTAATATCCGGTAAACATAAAATCCATAAAACACAAATGGCAAGTACGTGCATGGTGATAAGCGGAGTGGGTAGCAGAGCGGAAGAGCGTGGAACCCGCTCATCCGACATGACACTAGAAGCCACAATGACGCGTCGACCATTCGATCCGTCATTCCTCGCTTCTTCTGCTGCCGAGACGCTACTTACTTCTGGTACTATGCAATTTGGTAATTTTACCTGTAACAAATTTTATAATTAGTAAAAATAGGATCAGACAAGGTTAATCATTTGTGTTTACACCCTTAAAAATATTGAGTCAAATTGAGAACAGGAAGTTCTCAACGACTTGTTTCTTATAAAATCGGTTAAAGACGCATTATTAAACACATTTATATAAAACGATTAGTAGAAAACCGACTAATTTCATTTGCCAGAACTGAGTGTGTGTCTGCGGTTCCGATCCGGTGGTAGTTTAATATTGACACACAATTGCAAATATTCTGAATCTGAAAAAAGATCGTTAATAGCTCAAGATTTTTTATATTGATGACCTAATTTATAAGTAATTTAAAAAGCTTTCTATCACATAAAAGCTTCAGCAAATATAATTTACGAAGTAGATTACCGGAAGCTATTAAAAAAGGAAATTAGTACCTGTAATTTAGTTCTTTTATAAATTCCTAATAGGATTTTAAATGTTATACTCAAGGCATTAGAAGGTCTATATTTTACATTATACATTTTTAATTAATTTGTTAATATTTCTGGGAACTTCAGGTAGATTTTGCTATACTTATTTAGTTATAGAAGAATCAAACAGCCTACGGGTCTTTGTTGGTGTTATTAGTTTAATAAAATGAAATAAAAAAAACTTCAAACATTTGATCGCACGCTTGAGTCGAGAGTGTGTTTTTATACATGTTTTATTTTCACGTCAAAACGCCTGAACCGATTTTATTAGTATATCTACGAAATAGTACCAGGAGAAAAACACAGTTTACATGACATAATATGACTCCAACAGAAGAGCTAAAATGAGGAATTAGCAAATTAAGTAGTATTTGTCTTCATCAATTAAAAAACACTGTACCGCCTAGTCAAAGTTGACAAGAATTTTAAAGATCTTCATAACAAAATCCCTCTAAAACATAAGATTTAAAAAAAGATGTTCATAAGTTAAAGTCAATAATGACATGCTAACATGCACCTAGATTAAATTATCAAAAAAATACTCAATAGAATAAAGTATTCGTTAAAATTAGGGAAGTAAAAAGCAGCTTCACAATTATAAGATCAAAATAAGTTATAACCTATCAAATGAAAAAAATAGGGATTTTGTCGTTTAAAAAGTTAAAGGCAATGCAACGTAATTCTTTAATATACTTATACAATGACAACTAAAATACATAAGACTGAAATAGTAAACAGTAGTGACATGTGACAATGATAACTACAATCTGGGAATAATAGCAACACAACAGCTCCTCTGATATATGTTAAACACTTTAAAAATGCACTCAAATAACACTAAAAAAACACAATCACATATTTGTTGTCTTATTTAATAATGTACTTGAAATAGATGTATAACAGCTACCGAAGAAAAGGAAAACTAAGAAAAGTAATGCCTGCACAGGAAAAATAAAGATCTTGTGTAGAATAATGATAAAATAGAATCTGAAAAAAAGATCAGAATTCGTAAAGTGATAAAGTTAACTACAATTTTTGTGAACTTGAAACACTTCATCTTGTATAATCTTTGTATGCCGTATAAGTCTTTCAGGTTTTATTAAAATGTTTTTCTTTGACACGTGAAAATCATGGACGACCCGTTCATGATATAAATAATTCAAAGAAACGACTCCCTATCGGACTCCAACCGTCACAAACTTGTTATAAAGGAAGGCGTTTTCCCAAATGAAATATCACCGCTTCATTCAACTATTGTGAACGACATATTCCTTGGCATATTTCTCGGGGAATTCTTTTAGTATTTGTTTTTAACCTTCAATAAAGATACGGTTGCGTGATATGTTTTTGGAATCTACAAGAATATGACGAATATTTTTATAGCAAGTTTACGCGGTTTTGTTCTATTTTGTGCAAAATTTAGGTTACAATAGTAATTGTAATCTATTACTATTGTAATCCCCCCGTGTTGGTCCGGACTTTGCAGAATAGACCATTTGCCTTCCTGCCAGGCAGCTCGTAAAAGGCGAGCGTAGGCTTACCGTTACTAGCAGCGTAACATCTAACTAGGTGGTAGAGTTTCGCAGCGACTTACCCGGATTGGTACCACCGCCTTACCTATTCCTACCGCCATAACGTCATATCGTGTACCGGTTTGGAACAGGTTTCCGTAGCCGGTAAACTCACTTTTGCTCGAGGCCTAACATCCCGGCCTCAGGTTCGCAACGCACCATTACCACCTTTGGTGTCTCTAGGCGGTGTGAATTTCTTACTATCAGGAAATCCGTCTGCTTGTTGACCTTCCAATATCATAAAAATCAATCAGTAACAAACAAACCAAGATACAATATTAATCTTGGTTTGTTTGTTACTGATTGTCTAAATGTATTTATTTTGATTTTATCACAATTCACGTCTATATTTGCCATGTTGTGGTTTAATATGCCGGAACTTGTACCTTATTCACCTTGTACATTCTTCATTATGCCCATACTGTGTAAATAATTCATCATTATGTAACAAAGCTACATCTGTCATAACTAATACCTGAGGTGGAGTGTAATTGAATGGGTGTTCTTGACACCGTCGAGCTTGATGTGCTAAGCAGGCTGCGTAGGCGATGGCATGGGGAATATAGCTTTGTTCCACCACTCCCGCAAATAAGACTGTGGCCATCGGACCTGAGAAAAACAAAATTGTTACAAATAAGGACAAAGCTTGTTTCTTAACCCTTATGTCCACAAATGCTCTTAACTTATGATTTAAATGTAGTCAAACGGCAAGATACCGAATTTGGTTTCAAAACCATGTCTTATAAGTTAGTTTTATTACCATTTTTCTTGATTTCTCTGAGGACAAATCGATGGCCCTACACAAACGTAAAATTAGACTTAGAATGTTATAAAAACCTCCATTTTTGAAGTTTGTTACAAAGTACAAACATTTTTTTCCGAATGTTATTTTGATTTCGGTAATGTTCTGTCTTTTTTTCTGGAGAAGACCATCGTTGGAAACCAGGATGTTAAAGGTTTTCGACAGCGATGCAAGAAGTTGACATTCTAATTAAAGAATTTTGTGTGTTGTAGAAATTAAGCAGAACAGTTGAGGTAAGAAATCTTTTAAAGTTTCAATGTACGTAGTGACTGGTCACTTACAAATATTGAGATATTTAAAGTACGTTACTAATCTGATACTAGTATGTTAAATTTAATACTTAGAAAATTTATCTAGGTTGTTCTCTGAGCTGGAACAAGCGATACGTAAGGATAAGTAAAGTTTGTATTTATCAAGCAAGTCCTTTGCAAGAATCCTGCACTAAGAATTGAAATAATTGAAAATGATTTTGTAACTATGTAATTATAAATTCAAAATTTAAATGCAATAATAAACAAATATAGTTGTAGCTATGAATGTCCTATCGAGTCTGCAAAAATTAACGAACTATTAAACAAATTCTGTTTCTTTTTTCTATAGAAAGATTTAAGACATTTATTGCAATCGAATTCGATTGACTTCTGAATGTTTACGTAATGTGACTGCGATTTTGCTTACAATAAACATTATAGACCTTTCAAAAGAGGGAAAGGGAATAAGTTATAGGAGTAGGCGATACCTGCAGATTTTCTAGAGGTTGTTCATAGCTGCAGTTACCTTGATCAAACCTTACCACGTTAGCCCCACCCAAAGTGGGTCCCATTAATCAAATATCAAATATTTCAAATTACTCTCCGCTCTTTGCTCAAAGGCAAATTATATGTCCTCTCAGTAAATAGTACAGCATATGAAATTTGGGAATATTGCAAAAGCTGAATTTTGCTTTGAAATATTATTGAACAAATATGAGTACAAGTTTGCGCTTCCTTGCTTCATTACATTTTGAAACATTTACTACTACTACTAATGAATCATATAACTGAAATCAAATGAAGTCTTCGGCTTCGTTTGCGTAGAATTATTACAGATACGTTTCTGCGCAAACTTTAAAGTAGACTATGATTTGTTCCAGTATAATATTATATATTGTGGCAACTTTTATCATTAAAGTAGAAGATTCGAATCTACATTGAGCTGATTATAGAATAAAAATATTTGATAACACATTAATCATTTTTTAATTGGTTTCAGATAGACAGAATATTTCTCTTAATTAAAAAAAAATAAAAATTCTGTTTCTTGTAGAGAACTTACATCGAAGTTTTCGCAATAAAACAGCGCCGTTCAGTTCCGTAAAAGTAACTGATATCGATATACCTGTTTTTACTTGCATAGTATGATGCAATTATTTTATTTATCTGGATCGCAATCCAGATAAATAAAAGACATACTAAGTGCAGTAGGCAAATTTCATACGCTTTTAATTTTAAGTCAGGATAAAATGTTTTTATCATCTTTATATTACAGTATTTAATGATGATTTTTTAGGCAACCCATGTTTATAAATATGTTTAATTTCCTAAATTTATTAAGAAATGTGTTTCAACTTATTATCAGTTTGGTTAAGATCTACTTAGGTTTGGATCTTAGCTAGCCATCGTATGAGCAATCTAGAGAAAATGACATTACTCGTAACTTGGAAGATTTTCATACTAAGGATTCTTGAATAGAAATAGTTCATCAAGTATTCGAAAGTCAGTGAACTTTGAAAGACGAAGCCCAGTCTTTAAGTCTTACTATTACAATGGGTCATTTGATGAAACGTGGCTACGACTTGGCATGTTAGGTTATAAAAACTCGCCTAGCGTATTAGGATCAGTTTTTTGTTTTTCTAAAGCATGCATTAGAATGTTTCTCCACAATAACAGCCAGAATTGCCTTTTTTTCATTTAACGATTTGTTATAGATTAGAATTGCCTCCTTGAAGGAGTTTTTGGAGAACTATTTCGGCAGTTTTTCTACTTTCTTTCATTTTTCTTCAACTTTTTTAATTATAAACTGTAATAGATTTGAACTAGCCTAGTTTAACCCCATAGTTTACCTCAACATCATTTTCTATGTGGTCAGTTGCGATGCCTTATGTTATACTATTACCTTCAACAAACAGCGGTCTATTATTTTAGGACATTTTTAAAGACGAAGTGCTTTTTTATCTTGACATCACAAATATTCCTCATATATGAAAGTGGGAATTCAGAGTTGGCTTTCTTATTACACACTAAGAGCAGGAAAATATAGACGTCATGCTCCCATCGGGTATCGAACCCGAGTCTCAAGGTTAGTCTGTGTTGTTAGGTGTGTACGCTCACCCCGCTACTAACGAGGAGGATAAAAATTATCATATGTCCGTCTGCTGGTTCTAATATTATATTATATACCCATTTGGTATCCCCCTTCACTATTACAACTTGCTTTTACATTTATACTAGACAACCCAGCGAACTTTGTATGACTTTGCAACTGCCAAAAGTTTGTAAGTAAAATTAAGTATTGTTTTTTAAAAAGGAATATGTAAGGTACATATATGCGACTAAGGCAACTCTTACAATAAGGCCACGGGTACAAATTTCTTCTTCGACATTGAACTAACGTTCGTTGGTTAAATTTCTTTAGTTAGATGTAATTTTTATGAAATTCAGACATTTGTTATTCACATATTCTTCCGATTGAACAAAATATAACATTACTACTATTCGGTTAAAACTCACCTAAGGCATAAATTGGAACATCTTCTCCACCGTGAGTAGCCCATTGTCTTGGAACAGCAGAGGCGTGGACTGCGTCCGCTTGACTAAAACTATCATTTAACGGAATCGATCGAGGTTCTGAATGTCCTGGTCCCGTTCCGTAGAGTAGTGTAGAATATTTAAGTCCGTCAACATCTGATGCTACTGTGTCAGCACCTAGGGACAGATAATTAATTACTTTCATCTTTTGATCATAAAATTGCTCCTAAGAAAGTAAGTTTACTGGCTACACTATCATCTAACCTAAAACAATGTTTTATGGTTCATACATTAAATAACCATTAAATATCCCAACAATTGCGACTATTAATTACCCTGGTCAAGTCATACAAATTGAATCAACCCCAAAGTAATCAAATTATATGCTTGTGTTATAAGTGTTAGTCAACGATTTTAATACATAAATAGATACCAGAAAAAAATAAAAAACACCCAGACCCGAAAATGCAGACATCTAAATGTGCATCACACAAATGTCTGCCCCCGTCAGGAATCGAACTCAAGCCTCTCGGTTGGTCGCTGTACTTAGGCGTGTACGCTAGCCACTCAACCAACGAGGTTATCATCAAAAATCTGTCACCATAAGATCTGGTTCCCTGCATATCTCCTCATTTACGAAATCTTTCAGTTAAATGTATAGTTCATTCTATATGAGCGACCTCACTAACTGATTTACTAAACACTGGAGTTGCGAAGGCCGAAAAATTCAAGCATATCAAGAATCGACTATTTAGCTTAAATACACTTGTAAAATAAAACGAGAAATCTAATTACTGAATTCCTAGCGATGGGGTCATTACACCGACACGCCAATTATTTTCACGCAATATTGGTTATAAAAGCAGACAGTCTTTATTAAAGAGATACATTCACCGCCCACAGACATGAACGTTATCATTGATGTCGCTATTATCTATATTTTTAATGTAACCTTTAACAAAAGGCTAAGTTGAATGACATGCCTGTTTTGGCCTTGCTGAAATTATTATAGCTTTTAGTAGTTTTAGTTGTATTAGCATTTTGTAATTTAGGATTCAACTTAGTTACAATAGCTGTTAGCTACAAGTTTTTTATTTAGAAAGAAATTAATGGGTGCCATCGAGACGGAGACGGTCGATTTCTTTTTGTAGTTATTGAGTTTCGTGTAAATATTGAGTGAAGTTAGAATTTTTTTGTGTCATATTTTACAGTTGGTTCAAATAAGTGATAAGATAAGTAATAATTTTTGAAGAAATTAAAGTTTTGTAAATTTCCTTATATCTTACTAAATGAGCTCGTGTAAAAGACCCAAGACTCTGAGATAGCCTTCTACGACGACTTTGGACAAATTTTAAATAATTTAGACATGATTTTGCTTAATTGTTTAACTCTCTTGCAAACATGTTATAACTACTATAAATGACTAGTTGACAAAGCGAACGTCATGTTGCTTGACTTTAACAACTACTAATAGCAAAAGCAGATAAAAGGTTGTGGATAAATGGTTTTTTTTCCACTTTCCCAGCAATTCTCCCGTTTTTTTTTCTACGTATCATCCTTCTCCTGATAATAACCAATACAATGAAAAAAGAATAAGGTTTACCCATTTAGGCGTGATGCGATGGCCACGCGAAATGAGGATTCATTTTTATACAGGGTTACATCTAAAAGACCAGCCAAATTTTGTGAGAGGGTTGGGAATCGTTATAATTTCGACCTTTGAAGTTATTAGAAATTTACAAAAAACGCAAATTGTAATTTTATTTGAAGCAAAGTACAAAATGTATGGTTACAACGCAAACAAACTATTTAACTGGTTCCTGACAACCGCAATCGTATGCGCGGGCTGGTTAAGTCATGACTCGAACTAGGTAGGACATAGCGTGACAAGGAGCAAAGTATTAACGCGGGCTGTTTCAAACGAGTGTTTATAAAAGGAAATATTACAATTAAGCAATAATCTTTAAAATGCATAATCATTCTTAAATGATAATTAAGGCTAACCTTAAAAACCTTAATTTTTTGAAAGTAACCCTGTATATACAGACTAATGGCAGATGATAAGGCCATTGCCAAAAACTAAATAAAATAAAAATTAAACTCTAGATACCCTGTATTCTCAGACGAGTACACTACACGAGACTAGACTACTAGACTAGAGACTAGATTATAGTGACACTAGACGAGTACTTTTAAAAACCCGTTCTCTTTATTTTCGGTGAATTTGAATTTTGGCGCGCAATTTTGTGTGAGGACATAGTCCCGATGTACTCATATAAGTACTAAGACGGAAACTCATCAGAAAAGTTTTCTTAGTCTTTATGCCAACCCTTGTACTTAAATACAATATAGACTTATATTTTTTCTTAAAAAAATCAGCTTGAGTCGAAAATAACGTAACTTTATTGACGAAGAGGGTATCATATTTGTAGTAGAATGATAATTAATAACTTATCATTAAGGCTGTGTAGAACTGCATTGGGTTTTGAAATCAAGCTACATTACTATAGTTACTTTAGTTACTATTTACACGGCTATGCCAGTGTTTTAAAGTTAATCATCTCTATTACAGAAAACCATTGAGATTTAGGGACAATTTTACTTATATCATTTTCCGACGCGTTATTTTGGTATGCCAAAATAAATTTGAATTGGTAATTTTTTTGCATTTTAGTGTAAAAACTGAATAAACATACAAATTTTTACATTTATTATAGGCTTCGCCAGCAAATGCTAGTTACAGTACTACTATTTAAATTATGTGCTTCGGTTTTACACTTTTCACACTTAATACTTTTATTTTTAAATTGGCTGACCTAATCTTAATTTAAGCGACAGGATTAATTATGTGTAATAACAACTCTATATAGATATCTTTAAAATACACTTGGATTTCCGAAGCTTGACTAATATAGCCGAAGCGCATAATTTAAATAGTACTATTGGACTTAGCTCCCTTATGCTACTCATTAAGATTTTGGGATGAAAAGTAGCCTATATTAAATATACTAAATGTTCAGCCATTTTTACGTGAAAACGGAACAAACATTTTAACTCACGTAAATAGAAGAAAAACGTTATTGTCTCTACAGTTTAGCTGCAATTCTGCAATTCCATTCACATTTAGAGAAATCTCTAAAAGATTTTGATAAAAAAAAAATGCAATATTTTATATGGTATAACGCAAAAAAATGTTGTGACCAATTCCGAAACAATTTGCCTACGTTACGAAAAAAGAGTTTTTTTATGATATCGGAAGGCAAACAAGCAAACGGATTTCCTGTTGCTAAGAAATTCACGTCGCCTAGAGACACTAAAGGTGGTAATGGTGCGTTGTAAATCTGAGGCCGAGATTTTAGGCCTCAAGAAAGATTAAGTTTACCGGCTACATTACCCTCCGAACTAGAATACGTCAACCGCAAGCATTGACGTTATGGCGGCAGGAATAGATAAGGCGGTGCTACCAATCCAGGTGAGTTGCTGCGAAACTCTACCACCTAGTAAGTTGTCACGGTGTTAGTGACGGTAAGCCTATACTCATCTTTTACGAGCTGCCTGGCAGGAAGGTACATAGGCTATTCCGCAAAGGAGCCCAGACCAACACGAGGACCAATTCTAAAACACTGCCTACGTTACAAAAAAACAGTTATTAATTTTGCTTAATATTTTCGCGTAATAGCATGACAAACATACAACATAAAACCTCTCAAATAAATTAATAACATCTTTTTCTGTGAGGCCAATTAAAAAGAATTCCTATTTAACGGTGATTTTAAACAATATTCAACACTAACTAAAAGACTTTATTCAAACGAAACAAATTAATGAATTGGAGTACTAAGTGGTTTTCTGTGTACGAATGCTAAACATGAGTCACCTTGAAAATATTACTTTCCAGGCTTTTGAATAAAGTGACAGAGGCTTATACTTGGATAAAAATCAATAAAAGAACATGTCAAAGTAAAATTTAGGTGTCTTCACGCCCGTAGCACAAAAGAGGTTAGTAGAGGCACAAACGATTAGTTTTGCGCAAAGTACCACAATGTGATAGGTAGCAACCCTATCCCCAACCGGGTACATATCAAATTTCGGACAGCTTTGTATTTATTAGAAACTTGATATTAAAACACATTTCCCTTTTATTGCTCGACCCTCAAATTGAACTCGGGAACTCATGAAGTCAGGTCTAATAATCGGACGGTTAGACCACAGAGGAGAGAAAAAAAAGAAAAGAACTGGTTAAATGATTATTAACAGGGATTAAAAAAACAATTTCGTGCTTGTTATTGTTGTATAGAATAATTTCTATTTGATAGTTTGTAATTTTTTCGTTAAAACTATAATCGTCATATTTTTTTACACTTACAAAGCTAATTATAAGTGTTTCAACGAAAGCAATAGAAAAAGACAAAACACTTTTAGTACTGCCAGGTTAGTCTGTACATAATATTCATCATACGATTAATCCATCAGAAAACTGTGGATTAAAAAGGTCATAATTTGAAAAGTCCGGACTAATATGACATATCTGAAATGTTCTTCTCTTTGATTTTTGTTTCATTTAAGAGAAAAGCAACCAAGAAGATAGCAAGCATCTAAAACAATTTGAGTTTGTGCACAGCAGAATTATCACCAATAGCGATACCAAGTCAGAATCAAATGTAATAGTCTAATAACATCGGAATAGTTTTTGAACTATAGACACGGATTAAATGAAAATAATCAAATTATTAGACCGATGCAAAAATCAGCGAAATACGAAATACAGAAATTAAGATAATCTTATAAATATATTTAACAATAGACGGTAAAAAAGTGAAAAAGATAACAAAGTTTTTAAAAACCTAAATTTTGATTTTTTTTTAATAACTGGGTAAGTTCATCGGAGTATACATTTTCTTGTTCTTTTTTGTCACCGCTTCTATACTTCTATACTTTACTTCTTGACGTCTCGAGTTCGGTTCCCGGGTCGGAAAATAAAAAAAATACAATTTTCTTTTAAAAATAACGATGCCCAGGATTGGATATGTGTCCGGTTGGCGATAGACTTGTTACCTATCACATTTTGGGACTTCGTTTCTTCATCCAGTCGTGGGTGCCCTGATTGTGCCTCTCTCTACCTCTTTTAAGATTTGAATGCGACGATGAAAATATTTCGTTGCCTTTTTTGAAAAGTTATTGACATTGCATTATGAGGTAGCAAAATTTATGGTGAGATTAAGCAAAAACTAATAAGAAAAAATGTGAAAAATTTAGGTTGTAAACTATTTGTTTATATAACAATAAACAAATAACTGTAAGTGACAAATAAAGTTTCAACATTTGATGCTTCCAAAAGTAGTAACATAACAGTTACAAAGTCTGTAGTCAATAGCGAAGACAAATAAAATTTTCTAAACTAATATAACCCACAAAGCAGTTTACAACATTTTATTAACTTCGAAAACATTGCTTATATAGAAACCAATAAGATAAATATCTTACCTAATATAGGATGACCTCTAGGCGTAGCTTGCCCTCCAAAAGTCATAACATGGCCGTGATCAGCAGTGACGACTATAAGGGTCTCGGCTGGGTTCACCCTCTCTAATGCTGCCAATAAAGCAGTTTCCAACTCCAAAGTCTCATCAAGGGCTCGATAAGGATTGTTATAATGATGAGCGTGGTCTATCCTTCCTCCTACAATAAGACGTATAACTATTAATATAAGAAATACAATCATTTAGTCTATAATAATTCTGTTTTAGTTTTAAATATTTGTCCAACTGGTTTTAATTTTTAAAGATTTTATATAAACTGCAACCGGTTGGCTAGAAATAATTTTGGCATTTAGTCAATTATAAACCTGTTTTAGCTTTAAATATTTGGCCAACCGATTTTACATTTTAACGATGTAATAAAAACTACAACCGGTTTGCTGGATAGAATTCCTACAAACCTTTTAGTTTTTAAACGTTTTTGTCTACAAAGTAGTAGGAATGCAACCCCGATTTACGGGATTAGAATAAGTTTTATAAATAAGGTGTGTTCTTAAACGTTTTTACTTACAAATTAGTAGGAATGCAAGCCCAATTTACGGGATTAGAATAAATTTTATAATTACGTTGTGAAATAAGTAACGCAAAATGAACATATACAAATAATGCAGTTTCAATGTCAATTTCAAATATAGCTAAAATCTAGTCCAAAAATCAAGAAAGCTGTTCGACGTCGACAGCTTAACGACTTAGTCAACTTTGAACAGCTAGACATACTACATTCGAAATACAACCATCCGGTTGAATTTCTTAAAGATGTTCTAAAAGGCACACTCGTAGTGTTACTACGTGTAACGTGTTGTGTATTATCAGAGTCTTATATTTATTGACATTTTTCAGGGTTTGTAGCTACCGCATAATATAAAAATTAAGAAATAATTACGTATAATTAACCTTTTTAATTAAATTAAATACCTATTTATATGGAATACTTAAATTCATACTCTAAAGCCTTAGTTAATCATAAAAACCCAATAAGCAATTACCTTTACCTAATCTTTTTAAGTATTTATACGGGATACTTAAGATTATACTTTCAACAACTTAGCTTAAGACAAAAATTCAAGAAGTAATTGCTTATAGCAAACATTTTAAGTATTTGTACGGTTTACTTGCAAGAAAACTTTTAAAAACTAGTTTTAAGAAAAGGACTTAGAAAACAATCACCTTTAGCAAACCTTTTCAAGTATTTATACGGGATACTTAAAATCATACTTTTAAGAACTTATTATAAGGCAAAAATTCAAGAATTACTAAATGAATGAACTTCTCATTGTGCCCAATCAAACTTAAAATTAAGTAAATAATAACAAGTATTATCAATAGCATAAAGTTATATAAAGTTTATAGTACACAAAATAAGGTCCTATCACCAAACAAAGCGATCTCTAACAATTAATTACCTTTAAAAATAAAATTACCAAAAAATAGAATTTTACAGAATAATAACATTAAACAAATACTTTCAAGTATTTATACGGGACATTTATAATCATACCTTGAACAGTGCAGTTGTAAGTATTTTAATTCTAAACACGTTGGTGAAAATTATTCAGCCAATTTACAAAGGACCTGGTATTCATTACATTTGTACTGTAACTGATAATTAATTTATTTAATGTAATCGGTTTTGCATCACAAAGCAACTTTGAGGTTTTGAAATAGAAATTGAAAGAGGAATATATACAAATGCGGTGAAAACCCTTTACTTTGTGAATACCTTGTTTTATTGCAGTGCTAAAATTATAAATCTAGCAAAATATATTCTACATTTTCTAGAACCTTTTTGGGGGAAAGTGTGTTTGTTTAAAATCTAAATCCTAATGTTGTTATTTGTAAACCAGTCGACCACCTTCTACCACCACCACCTCATACCACTTGACAGATAATAATATGTTAGTTATTAGTGTTATATTTAATTTTAAAAATCAAAGATAAAAGTAAAAGTATCTTCACGCCCATATCCCCAAATAGGTAAGTAGAGGCACAACCAAGGCACCCACGACTAGCCTAGACTTTACAAACCTTTGTGGTTGCTACTTCGACTTAATATGGTATTATGTGTTAAATAAGTAAATAAATTTAAAAAAAAGCCGAAGACACGAAGTCCCACAATGTAAAAGGTGGCAAGCCTATCGCCGACCGGGTACACATCCAATACAGAGCAACGTTTCTGTTTATTAGAAAATTGGAAAAAACCCAATTTCCGTGTTGTTGCCCAACCCTGGAATCAAACCCAGGTCCTATTGCAGTCAAGTCCAACAAATGAACCGCTAGACCACAGAGGCAGAGATGACCAATGAATTACCATTAAAAACTTTACCCCTAAAAGGTAAAATTAAATAGTTTTAAATAAAGTAGCTCATGTTATGGCCTTAGATATTTTAGCATCTATAACTCAAATTTTCCTGACATCGTAACAGATGTACAAAGTTTCAAATCTATGATATTACTATGGCTGCAGTTGATAACAAAATCCAAGAACCAGCTTAAGATGACCTACATTCCTGCAAATTTTGATTTATGATAATGATAATTAGTTTGACTATTAATAATAGTTTTATGGATATCATTTTTGCACTAAATAACTTACGATTTCGAATAACTAACAGAATATTTTTTGATATCTACAGAAAGACTGCATGTTGATGAACTATAGCCAAGATTTAATTTTTTTTATGATATTGGAAGGCAAACAAGCAGACGGATTTCCTGATGGTGAGAAATTCTGGCCGTCTAGAGACACCAAAGGTGGTTATGGTGCGCTGCCAACCTGAGGCCGGGATGTTAGGCCTCGAGCAAAAGTAAGTTTACCGGCTACCTTACCCTCCAAACCGGAACACGTCATGACGTTATGGCGGCAGGAATAGGTAAGGCAGTGGTGCCAATTCGGGTGAGTCGCTGCTAAACTCTACCACCTGGTTAAATGTCACGGTATTATTAGTGACGGAAAGCTTATGCTCGCCTTTGACGAGCTGCCTGGCAGGAAGGCGGATTTTCTATTCTACAAAGGAGCCCGGACCAACACGGGGATAAATCTTCCAAAGAAATATTTAAAAAATTCACGACGATAAATAAATAGTTAGAGTTGGGTTTTGCGGTTAATTGTTATTATAACATTAACACATTCTATTTAAGCCTAAAAGATTAATTATGAATGGAAAAATAACTCCGGTTTTGTGTATACAGTGTACATTTCTGAGAGAAATTTGAAGTAATTTTCAAACAATCTATATCAAAATGACCAGAGGCTACGAACAACTTACTGTAAAATAGTTTCCTTGTGAACCTTTAGAATACTCTGTACAATCCAGCTGGGAGAATATTACGTGTCCAATGTAATTAACTTCCTCCACACACATGGAATGTTTGTATGATGACAAGTTTCTGAATTTGTAACTTAGATGAATGAATTTAATTTAGTGGTAATTGTTTTACTTTGCGTCTAAAATTTTGTATAGTTTAATTAAGACTTTTCCGAATGAATAGTTAATATTGAACTGATTCGAACTGACCGCCGCCATGTAGTTGCGCCATAATAGTTATTTTGTATGGAGGATTCAGGGTGTAATTTTAAGAAAATGTACATGTTTTATTTTAATCGATGCTTTTATATTCAACTAGCCGCCCGCCCCGGCTTTGCACGGGTATTAAATATACATGATATAAACCTTCCTCTTTATCTATTGAAAAATCTATTAAAAACCTGCAATAAAATCCGTTGCATGGTTTGAAAGATTTAAGCATGCAAAGGGGTATAGGGACAGAAAGATGACTTTGTTTCATACTATGTGTAGATGTCGGAATCTACTTTAAATTTACTTAAAAAGGCTATTGAAGGTATGTGTTGAATTGTTTATTACCTATCAAATAATAACTTTATTACCTAGATACGCTTTGTATTTTTTTTTATTTGAGTCAAATGTAAGAGTTTATGTTGTATGCAGTGACTGCTATGCCAAAAAAAAAACAAAAATCTTTTTAATTAGGCTAATTTTCATGTAAATATATTTTATAACATACTAGTTGTACCCGCGAACTTCGTTCCGTATGGGAAAAAAAACGGTTTTTTTTACCCAATTTCCTCACAATCGAACAGGATAAAAAGAATTCTTAGTCCTTCTCCCGGTTATAAGCTACTTCCCCACCAATTTTCAGCTTGGTTGAGCCGTTCTTGAGTTATAAATAGTGTAACTAACACCACTTACTTTAATAATAATAACTCTTTATTTGTGTATACATGGAGGTGTTACAGGTGTTATAACAATCATTTTTTCTTCGCCTATTCCACCAGACTTAACTGGTATACAAATTTTATTTAAGGCCATTAAAAAGGAATATCAAAGTAAAGAACTTAGTCTAATAAAGAATAACATTAGGTATATAATTGAAAATTACCTTTAGGTGGTGGAAAGTTTATGAAAATGAAACAGAAAAATAATTAAATTTATCCACTTGTATTACAGAGAAGACAACGGAATATTCTCTTATAACATCGTTTTGAATTATTATAAAAGCTGTCGTTGCTAAGTCTTTAATAAATTATTAAATCTTACTGTAACAAGGTTTCTAGAAACTCTTAACGCCTTTTCATTTGGAATTTTAATCGTTTCGCAACAAAAACCAGAGGATTTATTTACAAACTAGCAGACCCGGCGTAAGAGCTAGTAACAGTTTGTATGGAATAAAGTATTTTTTTCCATTTTCTTTGTAATTTGTCGGTTTTTTATTTTTAAGAAACTTCTCTTAAAAAATAAGCAAATCGGGTCATCCTTTCAGGCGTGTTGTGATTACTTTATTATATTTAGACCTAGTTAACTATGCCCGAAACTTCATCAACCTGGAACAGGTACGTTTTTATACAAAAAATTACATATATCTTCATGCCAAGTCCCTTACGGTGCAGGCAGAGTAAATCGAGTGCCAAACCTCACTATCCTGACAAACCCGTCTGGTTTCCGTCCCTTTCATTGCTGTTTTCGTACAAACACGCCGGATACAACCCTCGGATAATATCCGAGTGATCTGATAGTGGAATATCAACTTTGATGCTAATGTGATCAAACTGATGGCCCTGTAACTTGTATAGTCCAGGCGTGAACCCTTGCTTTTATACAAGGACACGATGACCGCAAGCCGCCAGTCTTCGGGTACTCTGCCGGTCTTCCAACATTGCATCTTTGCATCTTGCATCCTCCTTTCACCCATGTTTCGATACACTTTATTGCAAATCTGATCAAACTGATGGCCCTGTAACTTGTACAGTCCAGGCGTGAACCCTTGCTTTTATACAATGGCACGATAACCGCAAGGCGCAAGCCAAGCAAGGTACTCTGTCGGTCTTCCTACATTTGTTACACAGAACCTAGAAAGAGTCCTGGACGTCACGACCACCATGTTTGATCATCTCATGTATGTTAAAAAAAATCTATATATGTTTACAAAAAATGTGATGTTCACGATATCAATACGAGGAATAAAAATAATCTAACCGCATACAAAAATTGTCTCCATAAAATTAGTAAATCCTTTTTGGGTCAATGTATACGTTTCTACAATAAGCTGCCCATTGGTATTAGAGATCTACCTATAAATAAGTTTAAAAAATGTATCAACGCTAAATTATGTCAAAAAGGCAATTACAGACAATTATACGGTCTCAGAGTATTTGGAAGATGAACATGCTTGGGAATAGAGGTTTCAATCTCCCACTGCAATTTGTAATGTAATTTGTTGTACCTTTTATTTAAGTTAAAATCAGATTGTAATTTGTATTTTTAATCTAGGTTATAGGTATTGTAAATATTATTATTGAAAAAAAGACAAGCCCGCTGAGTTTCTTTCGCCGGATCTTCTCAGTGTGAGGCCGCAATTCCGATCCGGTGGTAGTTTAAAAAATGTCGATACTTACTGTGATACTTAATACCACTTGTATGGTTCATGTGAATAAAGATTATTCTGATTCTGATTCAGCTGTAGGTACCTACTGTAACCATATTTACTCCCGCAGTCTTACCATATTTCATACTTCTAATAAAAAAAAATGTTAAATGGGCATTTTCTATTATAATGCCGTCAGATACCTCCGCTATTTCCGATTTATTTGAGTACTCGAACCTAGCAGCAGCATTTTCGGCATATTCATGCATACATATATCCATAATATCCACTCCACCGTTTTAACATGTCATGCGTGCTTGCAAGAATATCACCACTCTTAGACTGAGACTTAATTCTATTTATACTAGAGGCAGACGAACAACTCCGAACAACAAACCTTTATTCCTATTATAGTCCTGTGAGGTTGATTTAAAAAAAAATAGCATTTGTTTGAACTCGGATGCTTAGTTTTATGCATACCAAATTTTATCAAAATTTGTTTAGCGGTTTTAAAAGAGCAACAGATAGACTTTCGCACTTGAAATATTAGTATAGATCTTGATAAAATTATTTTACATAATCTATCTTTAAAAAAAAACAGTATTTATATATACCTAAGTAGGTATGTTGTCTTAGCGCAGGACATCCATGTATGTATGCCTATATATGTGTGTATATATGCATATTATATTATATATGTATACCACACGAAATAGGGATTCCTCTATATGTAATCATTATATTATTATATATTCATGTATTAATTATCATCCCTGAACGGGTGGACCAATTTAGACAATTCCGTTTTTATTGTTTGAGGAGATGGTTCTTATAAAAAAAGTGAAAAGGAACAGTAGGATTTTTTTATATCTATAAAGTGTAAATGTACAATTCACAAGTTTATTACAATTTAAAAAAATGTTATCTTCGTGTTATTTCGTGCTACACTCAGTTATTTGTAAAAGAGGGGTGTTATGAGTTTGACTGTGGCATCATGACTCCCGAACGGGTGCAGTAATTTAAATTTAGTTTATTTTGTATTAAAGGTAACTTATGTGCAAATGTTTATAGACATGTTTGATAAAAATCGATTCAGCCGTTTAAAAGTTGTGGAGGGTGAAAGTGGGCAAATATACTCAGATATTTTTAAATCTATAAAGGGAAATTAAGTTTTTGTGTCGGGGTTTTTTTAATTTAATTTTATTAAATTTATTCCAAATCGCCTCTGTAGTCCAGAGGTATGGCGAGACAGAGAAAATGTGATTTTCAAATATCTAATAAAAACATCGTTGCCCGAGATTGGCAATGTGCCCAGTTGGCAATAGGCTTGCCACCTATCAAATGCGGGATTTAGTGTCTTCGGCTAGTAGTGGATGCCCTGTTACAACTCTTCCTACCTACTAGTTTCTATTTCTTTGCTATTTTCAATTGTATCTTGAGCTGAGTTCTCTTTTTTTATTTGTAAAAAGTTACATACTTCGATTCAATGACCTTATTCTGAGTATTCATACTTTCATTCATTTGCTCGTACCTTACAAAGGTATTTTTATTATAAAAAAAGAAGTAAATGTTTTTGTTATTTGAGTATTTTTTTTTTGATTACGACTTCTACTTTAAAGCAATATTTGCTAACGGCTAATTCCACGTAAAGAAGCATTCTCATAGAATATTTCTGAAACGTTGCCCGGTCCTACCGGCTACAGACTGACAAAATTTAAGTTATATTTATTGTGGATATGATGAAATTCTATATTTTAGATGTAAGTTATATTTGCTCATAACATGAGGCTATATTAGGCTATACATTATTGTTATCAAGCAAATAAAATCACTACATCTCCAGAAAATACGTAGAGTGACAAACAAACGGATTTATGTAAGTACTAAGATTAAAATTATGCGCCGCAAATTGAATAAACTTATAATCAATAAACATCTCTAGACAAGTTACACAAATTGTATCTAACCCAAAAGTAAGCAAATTATACGTTTTTGTTATGGGAGGTAGTCAACGATAATAATACATAGAAATACTTAAATAAATATCAGAATAAATTTTATAAATTCACACTCGAAAATGCAGACACGTAAATGTTCATCACACAAATGCCTGCCCCCGTCGGGATTCGAACCCGAGCCTCACGGTTGGTCGGTGTAGTTAGGCGTGTACGGTAGTCACTCGACCAACGAGGCGGTCACTTTTAAAGAAGGTATAGGTGCGTTGCCTATCGACTTGTGATTCGTATTTGACGATATTTACTGGTTAAACCCGAAACTAGAACACAATAATGAACACTGACATTACTAGTAGTAGAAATCGAGGCTTGGAACCGATACCAGAAGTACAGTAAATTTCTTATGTACAGTAGTTCTTGCCATTTCAGTACCAGGACATCGTTTCCAAAGTATCCTATACTCCGTATAGCGGTACCGTCATATTAACGATAACTGTCTAATATCGGCACCTAATAAAGGTACCCGTTAAATACAGGTAGGGAGTTGCCAATTTTGGTTTTGATATAATTTAATTTAAAAAAATATTTTTTGGTACCGGTAAAATTGATTCAGTACCGATATAAAACCTTTATTTTATTTTATTTATAACGGGAGAACAACAGTTTAATACATAACTAAAATAACAAAAAAGTTTTTTAAATTTAAAAAAAAGCCAATAACAGTCATCTGTCTAAGTGTACAATCAAAAATATAATTTATCATGCATATTCGAACGCACGAATGGAATGTTAATCCGGTTACATGTTGGTATGTAGCTGTGATAAGAACTACTAATAACACTAATTTTGAAAACTTATGGTAAGTAAGTAAGTATCTTCACGCCCATATCCCCGAAGAGGTAGGCAGAGGCACAACCAGGGCACCGACGACTAGCCGAAGATACTAAGTCCCACAATGTGATAGGTGGCAAGCCTATCGCCAACCGGGCACATATCCTATCCTGAGCAACATTTTTTTTTGTTAGAAAATTGGGAAAACCCAATTTCCTTTGTGCTGCCCGGCCCGGGATTCGAACCCGGGACCTCATGCAGTCAAGTCCAACAACTGAACCGCTAGACCACAGAGGCGATAACTTATGGTACTCGTAGTTACGTTAATGTTAATATACTGGACATTTTATACTTATAACATTCGAAAATATCTGAAAGACAACAACATTTTTGTAATATATTTAATATAGAAATTAAAAATAGATAAAAGAAGTAGATATAAAATGTTAAATACGCATACAAAGTTAGAGTCATAAAGTTTATAATACAATTATATAATACATAATAATTGTATACAATTATTTGGTATTACACGACAAGTGAATCTATAACACTAGATAAAACCATTTTCACATTATTCTTAAAAGTAGGCTTTTGTAAATTAAACAGGTCAACGTCTTTAAACCAATCATTATATGTACGTAGGATGCGCGTCAAAACTGCATTTTTACCACACAGTGTTGAATGCAACGCTAAACGGTAACGGTAACGGCAACGGTTTAAACCATTAATACTGGCACTAAATCGGGTACTGCTCCAAGACCGTTACTATCGATTGCCAAAGTTACTGATATTTCAAGCCCAGGCAGAAATAATTATGACGGTGGTAACAAATTGGACACTTATTGCAAATTTCTATCAATTCACAGTCACGGTGTTAGTGATAAACAAATTGACTCAACAAAGATGCATTACCTTCTATTAGTAAAAAGAATCCTTTGTCATTTTTCGTCAGCACCCCCAACGCCGCCCTTGTCATGTCTGCGAGTGACGGATCGTCGGCTTTGACAGTGGGGCTCGTCGCTGAACCTTCTTCTGCGTCTAACACAGCGCCTCTTTCAGCATTAAATTCCATGTGAGAATATTCAAATAAACCTGTTGAAAAAAACTTAATGTTATGAAAAAGAGACTAAATAATTATGCTGTCTTGTGAGCAGTCATCGCTGTTTAGTGTTTATTGACAAAATAAAAAATATAAACTGTCAATGTCATGACGTCATGATTCTACCCTCCACTTGGAGTTTTGGCGCCATCGTGAAAAAAGATGGTCGTAGTTTTTTCGTTATTAAAAACTTTGTGTACATATTAGTGAAATTAGTTAACTTAGGTTTTATTTAGTTTATTTTTGTTCAATTAAAGTGCATATGTAAAATATTTATGAATAAGTATATAGTGTGTTATCTTGTTTCCGCCAAATCTCACTAGATGAACTTAAGTGAAGATGCCGCCGCTTAACTTAAGACACTGACATGACATTCTTTAACAACCTGCTACAAGAAACTTAAGAAGTAATTTGGAAATAAATATCATATCTGTTAATACGGAAGACGAGGCAGTCTGGTCCAATGGTTTTAGCCTGTCCCGTAAAGGGCAAAATCTAACCTTCTCTGAAAACCCTTGTGTTCAACCTTGTAACATTCTTTTACAGCTTAACAGTTAGTATGAATAAAATGTTCAATTTTATATGTACAAGGCAACTTTGAAAGGACCGGCCAAGTTTTAAAAAGTTTATAACACTAAATATTACAATACTGCCATATTGTTATAGTTACTGTTACTATTACATTTATTTAAAATAGTCCGAAAAAATGATTCACTTGTCACGCTATGTCGTACCTAATACATTACTATTATTTAAATTAAGCACTTCGGCTTTACACTTTTTACTTATTATGCTTTATACTTATTTTTAACTGGGCAGACCTTATCTAAATTTATGCAAAAATGATCAATTATGCGTACTAACAACTCTATATAGATATTTTAAAATACGTTCGTAGATCCGAAGCTTGACGAATATAGCCGAAGCTCATAATTTAAATAGTCTGAAAAATACCAGTCTGAAAATGCGACTGTATTTTGTTCTTTGTGTTGAATACAAGTTATAAACATTTTTTTTAAATTGTTAGTCCTAAATCGAAAGTTTTGTCGATTTCGAATCGTTTCTTAAAATTTGTCTAGTACTTTAAATGTCACCCTGTATAAATATCTAAAGGTCATCCTAACCAATGAAACTGCTAAGAAAATTTAGTGCTTACTTTATTACCTAAAATAACAGAATAGTAATAGCTAAATGGAAGATGAAAAACGATTTCGAGGTCAACGATAAGCTAAGCCAGGATCAGCCTACTCGCTCTTGCTTTGAAAACGCCCAAATTGTGATTCCCTGGAAATACTGTTTTAGAAAGCTAATCCTAACTGGAACACTCCTTAGGATTAACCTTTGTGGTGGTTCAGTTGTAACGAAATATATGCCTCATGTTTGTAAGGGATTATTACATTGTTTGTTCATACGCATATATAATAATATTTCTTACCGAGCTCAGTTGACAAGTTTTGAGGCCATCAAGAAAAGATGGCGGCAGTTTTTTCGTAATTAAATTTTAAAGTAAAAGTATCTTAACGCCCATATCCCCGAAGCAAAAGGCAGAAGCATAGAAATGGCACCCTCCATAAGTGAAGATACTAAGTCCCACAATGTTATAGGGAGCGAGTCTACCTGTGATACTACTGTGATAAGATAAGTTACCAACCGGGCCCATATCCAATCCCGAGCGATGTTTTATAATAGAAAATTGAAAATATTGTGCATCTTCTATTTTTTGTAGCCCTACCCGGGATTCAAATCGAAGGTAATAACGATTTTTATGTTAGCCCATTAGCAGATACTCAAAATTAACTAAAAAAGAAACACTCAAATAGCAATTCGTGATAGAGATCTATGTGGCACTTGTCTTTCAAATTAACTCTAATTTGAAGTCTTAAATTTTAGGCGTAATATTTTTAAGGTTAATTTAGGCTAATTAACAAATATATTTGTTAATTATATAATAATTTGGCAAATTTACTGTTTTTTATTTCACCTGAAATAACTTAGCATAATGATTTTGGACTGATGGAAAGTGATGTTTTAAATTATTTTTGAAGTAAAAATTTCTTTAGCGGCTTTGCGCACTTTTTTTTGGAACGGGTAAAAACTTTTTAATTTGCGTCAGGACACGTAATCGTAAAATCGTAAGACGGCACAGGGCGCTTGCGCGAATGTTTGTGTACGATAGCGCAATAAATGAGTATTGAATTTTACCACATAAATTATAGTACTGACAATTAAAGTAATTCGTGCAAAATTATTCCCTAACCATTCCAAAATATCGAAAAATTCACAACGTTAATATTCAAGTTTCCACTACTGCCGGCACTCCCGGAGTGCAACCCGTCGTTTTATTAATTAGTTTGTCTATGACCTCGTCAAAACAGATACTTATAATTTAATAGCCAATTCACTGTTTCTTTGAAACGCTGGAATAGGTATACTTGTTTAGAAACATAGTTCTGATTGCAACATTTGTAATCCACAGACCATAAATAAAACTTTAAAGCATTTCAATGTGGCGAGTAATTCTTACGATTATCTTTATTTGCTTTATAATTAATACAAAACAAGCCATGTGTTCGTCGCCTCTGTGGTCGAGCGGTTCGGGTGTTGGACTTGACTGCATGAGGTCTCGGGTTCGAATCCCGGGTCGGCCAACAAAAAGAAAATTTGGTTTTTCCAATTTTCTAATAAAAAAAATGTTGGTCGGGATTGGAAACGTGCCCGGTTGGCGATAGGCTTGCCACCTATCCCATTATGGGACTTAGTATCTTCGGCTAGTAGTGGGTACCCTGGTTGTGCCTCTGCCTACCTCTTCGGGGATATGGGCGTAAAGATACAAAACAAGCAAAGTAGTAGACAACAAAAGCCGAAAATGGCGACAACGGTTTGAAAACCCTTTTGAATAGAACATAGAGATTTGGAAATGGTGTATGGTTTTGTATGTGGCAATTTCCTTTTAATACAGCGGAACCGATTTGAATGACTTAAACATAGATATTTGAAAATTTTTGGTGCGGACTCCTTTGCAGAATAAATCATTTGCTTCCAACTCCAAAGAATCCCATGTAAATGAAATTTCGAACTACTATATCGAAAATATTCAAGAAATGTGTCAGTTACAAAGGTCTGAGAATTCTGATCTAAGACATTTCAATGCAAAGTGTGGAGACCTTATTCTAGTTGTCAATAACAGAGGTTTCTAACTTATCCAGGTTCTACAAATCCAAGTTTTACTGTATATTTATGAAATGCACTCATTTGATATTTTTAAGGATAATTGCTATTGTCTCTAATGTCACTTTCATCACCGTATCTGATGATTGATTTTATTAACGACCCTTGTTGAAGTTATCTTTCTGTTAGCTGATTTTCTTCGACGTCACTTGCGCAGGACAGTTACAATTTTCATACAATTACATTTTAGTCCCGTAATAAATAATAACAAACACCCCATGGACAAGTCACACAAATTGAATCTAACTCCAAAGTAAGCAAATTATGCTTGTGTTATGGGTGTAAGTCAACGATATTAATACATAGAAATACTTAAATATATACCAGAATAAATTTAATAAACACCCAGATCGGGAAATGCAGACATTTAAATGTCACACAAATGCCTGCCCCCGTCGGGAATCGAACCCGAGCCTCACGGTTGGTCGATGTAGTTAGGCGTAAACGCTAGCCACTCGACCATAGAGGCGGTCCTTTGGGGTCGATTCTTGAAAAAAGTAAAAAAAAAACACGGATCATTTTAAAAGATAGTGGGGATTTAAACGATATATGAAACATGGGCCCAGAAAAAAACACTGGTGACCACTTCTGGAAGTAGCTTTATTTATTAGTAGGTACTGATGTGTTTACATTTTTCCAAAACTTACTAGAATCACTAGAAGAACTTAGAATATACTTAGAATCGGCCAACATCTTTTTTTCATACCCCTAAGTGATGAGGGTTATTCACCCCATTTTTTTTACAAAAATCACATTAAAAATATAGCAAAACAACGTCTGCCGGATCAGCTAGTTATTATGTAATACTTTATGTGATGTGACTTTATGTGAATTCTGTACATTGATGCTACATATGATATGATACGTATAGAAATATTTAAAAGTACAGGTCATCCTACACAAAAATAAATATCTTCACGCCAAGCCCCTAAGACTGGGCAGAGAAAATCGAGTGCCAAGTAAACAAAGGTCGCAGAATTAGGCCTTTTGTAACAGAGTAAATATAGTAATAGTAAGAGTAGCACGTATCTATTTTTACGGATATAATGCACATGATAATATTTTAACCCCAAAATATCATACATTTTTACAAACCATTTATCTAATTACAAAAAGGTTAAAAATCGTAAAACGCAACAATTGTATTTTTCCTATTTCGGTCGCAGAAATTGATGGCGTCCATTTTGTAAAATGGCGGTTGTAGCATTTTTATTTTTTTCGCTGATGGATATCTTAACCCCCTTTAGGACATGGGCCACATTTCATTCCACTTCCATACAACGAATGGTTACAATAGCGGGTGTAACAATAGGAGCTGGAAAAACGTTTCAGAGTTCAGTATTTACATTTCCAATGCTTAACTTGACAAATAGGTCGGATTTGACGATTTCAAAGAAACGCTATACGAAACTATTTATTATATACTGGCGGCCCGATCCGGTTATGAAATATACTTATAAACCTTCCTCTTCAAACACTTTATCTACTAAAAAAAGAGTGTGTGTACTCATGTACGCACGTAAGAAGTTATACTTCTTTGGCGTAACAATTCAAAAATATGTATAACATAACGCATACATACATAAATATACATAAATAGCATGCAACAATAATTATATCAAAAAATAAAATTAAAAATAAAAGGGTTCGCAACTAACTTCAGGGTGTTGCTTTTGACTGTCACAATTATCTGTCTTTGTGCGCGCGCATCGTAAAAATTCACTCTCATATTTTTTCGCAATCGCTCGAAAAGAAGTGTAACTTTAAAACTGCATCCAAAAACGTTGCCTAGGTTTGAAGATTTAAGCATACAAAGGGACATAGGGACAGAGGAAGCGACTTTGATACTATGTAGTGACTAGCCAACCCGGCAGATGTTGTTCTGCCAATTACTGAAATATGCCAATCTACTGAATGTGCATATAAAATTTGATGAAAATGGATAAAGCCGTTTAGGAGTAATTTAAATAACATTCTGACATGAGAATTTTAAATATAAGACTATAAAATTAAATATATTTAGGACAATTAAATGGTTTGAAGATTAAATGTTATAACACTATGGGCTTCACAAGTTCCAGGGTTAAAATTAATAATATTAATAATTAGTCAAACTGTCAAACATAAAGTGTTGTAACCCTAGTTATAAGTTAGCTAGTAAACAAATAAATAACCCATAATGATAAATAAATAATAAATATTTAACCCAAAAACTTTCAACGTATACATTGTAAAATCACGGTAAAATAGTAAAAAAATTAAAAATTATCTACCTGCATAACCTATTCTTAAGAATCATCCAGATTTCGCTAGACTTCTAACTCAAAATCCAGATCGAAATAGGTCCTTTCTTTACGTAGTTATGATATTACAAACAAACGAACACATATCAAAACAAGTGAAACTTAAAACATCGCTCTTTTTTCGTCAGGGGTTAAAAACGACTTCACATAAGCAGTTTATAAAAGTAAGAACGTTAAAAGTAAGTGTAAAGTACTCGTAATACACTCTTATATTTGACCATTTTGAGATTGCTTTTATTGAGAAAAAAAATGTGTGTCTTTGAAGTAGTTTCTTTTAATAAGAAATCAAACAAATAGACAAATTCCCTGATGGTAAGAAATACACATCGCCTCTAAAATGGTAATGTTGTGTTGCCAACCAGAGACTCGAGATTTGAGCTCATAGAGTAAGTTTAACAACTTACCTGCCTTTCAGATTAAAAGACGATAGTAGAGAGAAATAACTAATGGCGTCAGAATCAGGATCATGGTATATATTTGACAAATGTTAATTTTTCTAGCAAAAACTTGTTTATTTAGGTAACTTTGATTTAACCCCATTTTCAAAATTACCAAAATTATAAGACAGCAAATTTTAATTGGTATTTTATTGTACGAATCGGAAAAACACATTTCCTTTATATTGCTTGACAAGAGGATTGAATCCTGGACCTCACAAAGTCCAAAACCGGACCGCTAGACCACAGAGGCGATTATACAATATCACAAAATGTGTTTGTAAGCGGTAACCTTCAAATCAATTCGTCTGACGAAAAAATACTTCATAAACACTTGGAAATCTCAAGATTGACATAGACGATTTATTATCTAGAAAAATAAAATCTCTTTTTCGGGACAGCCGAATTCGCAAAGTAAAGCGACGAAAAAATACCGAATTTATTCCTTGCGTGCGCTACTTAGTAACATAATACTTTAACACTAAATGCCGCAGAGATGTTTATTGTCTTTTAATTAGTCTAACGGTGGCACTCAGAGGTGGTAATTTACATCTAATCTATCATGAAATCCCAATTTTGTATAAAATTTTCATCTTAATGACTGATTAAAAGACAATTGAGATTAAATGTTAACTGACGTCTCTGAGTGCAGCCTTAAACGTTGGAAGTGGTTACACGCGCACCTGAGTATTAATGATATTACACACACACACACACACACACACACACACACACACACACACACACACACACACACACACACACACACACACACACACACACATAGCTAGCAGAGTTTCACTCGTAGTCTTACGTTTTGGTTTAGTGTCATGTCAAAACCAGTAATAAAAGCAATTCTAACTTTATAACGTCAAATTTTTAGCTACGCTCAGCGCTATGTGAGCTTTCAGTTCTCGTCATAAGTTTCAATTTTAATTGACATAAGTAGGTTTTAAGTAAAACGAGTCTATACGCTCAGTGCAATATAAGCCTTCGTTACACGTCGTAAGATTCAAATTTGGTTTTGTTTTGTTCATCAGTGCGTCTTCTGTACGCAATCAAGATTGCATATTCTGTGTCGTAACAACACACAATTTCAATTTGAAAAAAAGGGAAAGGACGAACAAATATTCGCATTTATAGTATTAAAAGTATCTATGTTGGTATCATTTGGATGTGACGAGTCCATCCACCGCTAATGATTACTGCATTATTTCACGAGTTGCGAGTTTTAAAAAATTGCGCGAATTTGTAGCATAAACGGCTATTCTTTGTGATTGCGTTGAATTATGCCCGGTTCCGATTATCAACAAAACGTAATTCGTAAGTTTGATTATTCGAAGTTTGCTTAAAAGTAACGAAGCGTTACTCGTATTTTCAAAAATATGTTAAGAGTTAACTATAGAAAACAAACAACCGTTCTTAGCGATCTTACTAATCGTACAAAATACTACTATCCGTAATTGAAACCAATCGTTTCTTCAATATAGGAACCGGGCATTAGAAGTGAGTTTTTTGCAGCTTCAAAGGACACTCAATCTGATTGTTTATATACATAAATATGAACATAGACTGAACGGAAAGACCGATTTAAGGTTGTTGTCCTAATTATATTTGCAATTTATTAAAATTTTTTTAAATTCTAATCTTCACCTCGTCATTCATATTATGTTGAGGACATACTCTGTTCTGCTTTCTCACAAATCATTATGCACTCATTCTCAGTTTATGCTGTAAGGATATGGAACTCAAACTTCTTAGTAAAATTCGTGAATGTGAAACCTTTGCTTCTTCCATAAAACAAGTAAAGGAAAAAATATCTTAGGATTATTTAAGCTAATTTTATATTTTACTTTAGTATGTATTATGTTTTTTATGTATATGAATTAAGTGGTTATGTTTAGTATCGATTTGTACAGCAGGTAGACTTATTTCCGTTATTGTTTTCCTTTAACGGATTAGGAAGCGATTTCTTTCGTTAGAGAAAAGCGAGTCCCCTTTTATTTCCGTTTTTTAGTCTTTATTTTTTCTGTATTTTGTGTTGCGTATAATAAATAATAAATAGTTTTTCCCAGTGTGAGTCAAGTACTTACTTTTTTTTATAGTAAGTGACCATTTCTACAAAGCCAACTCAGAGATAATCATTTAACTTAGAAAAATCTGTTTTTATCTGTGCTCATATCCAGAATATAAATATCAGATATTTCTATTGGAACGAAGTTCCTTATCGCGCGTTATGAAAGATAGCTAGACAGAAAAAGTTCTCACAAAAAGTTGTAACGACACTTTTTGCTGTAAGCTGCGCGGCGTCTGCATGTATTTCTGTCTGTCTCTCTTATAGAAAGCAAGCCAGATAATTTCATTTATATTTCGAATTGAACAGTATGTTGTCGTGACGATTATTTTTGTTATATGTATACAGGTTTATATGATCTTATATACTTATATATACTTGGTTCTATCCGGGTGTCCCTTCACACCTCTCAACTATTTTGTTCTAATTATTATTACAAAAGTAATGTTTTTGTTTTCATGTTACATTAATTATTAATAAGTTCATTACACAAAGTTAAAAATTAGCCCTGTGGGTTATTCAGTTTACGAACATGAGTTGTTTTAATTTTAAAAAGGTCTAAAAAGGTTATAAGCTTGTAGGTTGTAATTATTATGTAAACGTTTTAAAGGGTCAACGGTAGGTTTTGCATACCTGAGAGACCGCCCTAATGAGAAATTACATTATAAATTATGTAACAAAGTAAATTATAACATACATTTGCCAAAATAAATGTGGAAAAATTATTCACAAGGACTCGGTTAATGTAAGTAATTTCAAG
>NJDD01000138.1:160416-203668 GCA_002245505.1 Calephelis nemesis
CACACACACACACACACACACACACACACACACACACACACACACACAAACACAAACACACGATTTAAAAAGTAATTCTAAGCTGGCTTTTGTAGTTGGTAACTGCACTGGCCGGTATTAAAAAAATAAATAAGTTCTGTAACTTATAAATTTTGAAATGTAGAACAAAAATTAATATATTCGACTATTATTCGAAACAGTCTGCTACAAGTTCTGACAGAGTCTGCTCGAGATCCAGTACATGACAGTCTACTTCGATTCTTTCTATTCCTCTATATATTCTACTACACAGCATGCTGCCAAAATTCTAATTTGATAGGTCGACGGAACCGCCTATTATGACTGCTGCTTGCTGACTGATGCCTGCTGCTCGGTGGTGGGAGGACCCTAGACCGGCGGAAGCTGCCCGCCGGTGTTCTTCTTTGGCCGCCTTCCCAGCTGCCCACTACTGCTGCTGTTTCTGGCTGCTGAGGGAAGGCGCCAAAGGGTCCCGACAGCCCAACCACCGAAGACTACAGCAGCAGTCCTTCGTGTTCAGTCGACAAACTGGTTTGTCTGTTTGTGTTTTTTTCCTGTTAACATAGTGGTGGGTCGTAGCTAAGCCACCCCACTACGTTACAGTGGCGCCCAACTATTCAGTCCTTTTTTTAAAATTCTAAAATATAGCTTCTTCTAGCTTAGTATGTTTGGTGATTTAATTTGGCTATTACAATCTATTTCTGCCGGTACTCTAGTTTCTACTTTATTTTAAAATTTTTAACTTTTATTATTTTTACAGATTCGCTACAAGTCTACCGCCTGCTTCTCTGGAGAGACGGGCGTAAAGTACTATTATGTTGCTTATTTACTACTACACTAAATGGAAAGAACGTAAGTTATTTTTTCATTGCGCCTAAGTTCAGTTATAAGTAAGATGGTGCAGAAATTATCACGACCGGGTTCCGTGTCTCAAGAATCCTGGTGGTATGAGAATACTACCTAAATATGCATTAATTAATTTTGTTTTTGTTGGATAGAGATAAGAGATAACTTGCTGCAATTAATTTGCAGCGATTACCCTAATGATTCTGATATTACCTACCAAAAATTTTAAAATTTAATTTTAAATATTTTTGACAAGTGTCAAAAAATTGCCACCCCCATTACGTTACAAAGTCCCCCAACGTCGTAAGTGGTAAGCCTTTCGCCAAGCAGGCAGTTATAAATCTTATTACAAAACGAAGAACTTAATTTTGAGTTGCAGGATGTGGGAATTGAACCCCGGCACTTATATAGGCAACGCCAACACGGTACTTCTAGATCACAAAGGTTATCCGTCAAACACATTATGTTGACATATTTTTGAAAAGGGGGAGGCTAACGAACAAATAGGTCACGGTGATGGTGATTGATCACCTGCCACGAACATCCGTAATTTCAAGTATCCGGAGTATCACAGCGTTGGTGACCTTTTAGGAATGACTACGCTCTTTTATTGAAGGCCCTTAATTCTTATCCGTTGGTATTTTTTCTTAAAACAATAAAAAGTTTGAACGTTAGGTTAGGTTATTATGTTTGCTTTTATAAGCCATAAAATTTTAAATTTACTTTCATTTAGGCGGTTTTTTAAATATCTAGATGGATGTTTTATAAATTTTATTTTGTAAATTAGAAAAATAACCCTTAGTATTCTGCAATATTAAATCACAAAAAGAAAAATGTCTTATAAAATAGGTACGCTAAAGCTTGGCTGAATCAGCAAAGCAGTAGCTATAACAATAAATCTATGCATTTCGAAACACCTACATTGGAGTTGAATTCACTCTGTTTATTCAACTGGATACCCAATGGCAGGTTAAATCAGGAAGGCGGCGAAACGTCCGGACTCATTGAAAGAACTATCATTATCAGGGTTTCACAAACTGACTTTCATTTGTAAAATGTATTCTGTATTTTAGAGATGTTTTGTGTCACTTTGTTGGTGTTGTGCATTTCAAATTTATTAACAGCTGCACTTGATTTCATAGGACTGATTAAAGAACTATCATTATCACGGTTTCACAAACTGACTTTCATTTGTGAATAAATAAAAAATAAAATATTCCTGGACAAGTCCAACAATTTGAATCTAACCCCAAAGTAAGCAAATTTTATGCTTGTGTTTTCATGAATTTCATAGGACTCATTGAAAAAACTATCATTATCATGCTTGCGCAAACTGACTTTCATTTGTAGAATGAGTGAATTCTGTAACTATCATTATCATGTTTTCGCAAACTGACAAAACATCTCTAAAATTTTTAGAGATGTTTTGTGTCACTGTTAGTATTTTGCTTTTCAAATTTATTAACAACTGAATTCAGAAAACTTAAGAAGGTTGAAAAAAGTATCTTCACGCCCGTATCCCTGAAGAAGTAACCAAGGCTTCCACGACTATCCGAAGACACTAGGTCCCACATAGGATAGATAATGGCGAGCCTATTACCAACCGGGCACATATCCAATCTCGGGGAACGTAATTACTATGAAAAAATTTAACAAACACATTTTCAATTTTTTTTTAGTTACCCGATCCGGGGGTCCAACCCGGGACCTCAAAAAGTCAAGTCCGACACCGGACCGCTAGACCATAGAGTCGATACATAAATGTACATTTAATCGTGTAAAACATAATCATTACTATTAATAAAGCATATTTTCGTGTTTTACATACGGTTTTTTAACCAGGTCTAGCAAAAGTTCTAAAAATACCACAACTCTTATCGCTTTGAACTTTGTAAGAACTATTCTTAAACCTAATGCGTAACGTTATTATAACCTGCGAACAATAACATAAAAAATGTTTGTGTGTTCTAGCGTACACAAACAATTAGTGAAACTTCTTTGTCTCATTACTTTTGAAGAGCGTAAGCCTAAGAACTCACGGAGCTGTTTTTACCCGCATCTGCGGCGATTGCAAAATTTCGGTTTTATTTTAAAACTAACGAGATCAGTAATTTGTGCGGTCACATAGCCGTCGCGGTTGAAATCATCGCTCGCAAACTTGTACGATTCTACGGACGGGCGACCGCTGCAGCGGGAACCGCAAGCAACCGCGGGCATTGCGAGTGTAAAATGTGTCATGAAATGTGCTCTTACTTTTTGCATATAAATCTGTATTTTACAGAACCTGCGGGCCCACAACCGCCACGGGCGCGGGTAAAAACAGCTCCATGAGTTCTTAAGCTAACAGTAATTGTACAAATCGCGCGTTGCTATTCATGCTAGCTCACAGCCAGGCCGAACCGGCCGAATAAAAATCACGAATAACGCCGTATAAAATTCGGCGATAACATACAGTGGTGTTTTTATGGAGCGTAGGTACAGTTCCATGAACGTTATAGTAGTGTGACGGCAATTGAATAGTGTGATTTTAAAACAACACATGTCACATTTTTTTCATAATGAAGTTTCTGAACGAATTTTATTCCTTATGGATCTAGCTGCTTGTCGTCAAAATACCACACTTGTCCACAGCCTCTTTATATTACTAAACAAGTAGTCAAAATACTATAAGGTTTTAAAATCACACATGTCCAAACTGTGTGTTGTTTGAAAACATTTTGACAAATGACTGACTTATAAGTTATAACCAGGCCAAGGAGTAGCAGGTAAAGGTCCAAAGGAGGTATGTTCTTTCCTGAATAATTATATCGAAAAAATGGAAATGGTTTTGACGAACGTTTTGACGCATATTTTTGCAGATTCAGATACTGGCCAGAATCGTAATACACATTGAGATTATTACTGTTTTATGCAGATACCCAGAAATTCGAAAAGATGATGATTCATTTCCAAAATCCAAACAAGCAGACAAAGTTAATTTTCAAGTGTTAAAATATTATCAATTTAATTTTAATGCCACCTGCCTCAGTTGTGTCATCGCAAGGGAATTTATTGATGGATTATCTATGCCAGATTCCGGCTTAAAAATTAATAACAACCCCACCAGACTAACATTGCCTTCCTTTTTATACCAAAATGCTTTAATGGCCTACCTTGATTAAACTTATCAAAAAGTTTCAGTATATGTTTTAATATATATGATTATGCTTTTAAAACGACACATGTCCTAACTTATACGGTTTTAAAAGAACACAAGTCACATGTGTTTTTAAAACAACACTAGTCCATTTTTTTAATAGTTTTTTTTAAAAAATTTTCTATTCATTATTTCAGAAAAAATATTTTGCAGTGTGTTTACTCATACATAATTCAATATTATATTCTAAGATGCTACTGTTGTAGAAATTAGTATTTTAACGGAAATCGTTTTTTTCTCGCTCCTGTTAAGTTTTAATAATAGGACATGTGTTGTTTTAAAATCACACAATTCAATTTTCTTTGGTAGTACCTTTTATTAAATTTTCTTTATTGAAGTGAATAGCAAAAAAATTATTTATGCATATAGTACACACGTTAAATAAACAAAGTTTTTGAAGCTATACTTCTTTTGGCGCGTTAGGAAAAAATGATGAGGGTAAATTTTTACGATGCGCGCGCACACCGTCACGAAAAGCCGACATGATGAAGTTAGTTATAGTTAACATTTTAGTTTTTATTAAATATTAAATAAACTTTATTTAACTAAATAATGCATTGTAATAAAACTTTTAGGCCCACTTGCACGATCCTAGGTTAACATAGTTAACCCTAGATTAGCTTTCAATATACGGTTAAATTGTTATTTTCTCTTGCGCAACCTCGAGTTTGCCCTATGCCAGAGGTTATATGTTTAACTATTTAATCCCCCGAAGTTAGAGGTTTATATTTCTAACTCTAGATTTGTAACGTCAAAATGATAAGGTTATGTCGATTTGTGTTGTGTATTTGAAGATATATAACATAATTTGCTAAAGTTCCTTTACTATTTTTAGAATTATTGTGAGTAATTATTTGTTTTCTGATGATGATGAACAAATTGTTGAATTTGAATTTTTAAATGGAGAATTGAAAAAGAAAGACAAAGCATTTCATAGAAGATTTAGACTTGGAAAAGGAAACGTTTTATATTTATTAGATAAAATTCAGCATAAATTTATACAGTCTACACACAACCAGCCTGTATAAAGCGAGGGTTTATAGCCAATGGACCAACTTCTGTGCACGTCGAGGTTTTATGCAACTGGAATTCAAGTACTGACTTGTGGTGATTTATCGGATTTTACGGTATTTGGATAAGAAGATTTCCTATTGTTTCTAGAGGAATTCAAGTGCACTTTAGTAGGATAACTGGTATAATTATAGCTAATTGCGTTCTACATACCTAATTTGGCAAGAAGAAAGTCTAAGAAATGACAAAGAGCCTACCATTGATCCTGTATATATCCTCTTTTACTTGGAGAATATGATCCAGAAGCAGCCAGCCCCTTCACAGTCCAATTGTGTTAGGAATACCTGGGGATCTCGTGTATGTGAAGTGCTAATAATAATACAACATTTTTGGGGATTTATTTAAGTAATCATTATTTATTTATTAAAAATATTATCTAAAATAAGAAATATATACATCTCAGTTGAAGTTTGTTTATTTCACTTTTTTTCTAAGAAATATAATAAACGCAATTTATCATAATGAGCATATTTTGCTTTAACTTCTTCAATTTCCATTTCATCAACTTCTTCTATTTCAATGGGCGACACATTTTTAATTGCATTAAACCACTCGCTCTGTCTTCATCATAAATCGTATAAAGCCCGTCGATAGTTGGCCCAACCAAAGATTTTATTTTGTCCAGCAGAGAGTCATCAGATCGTCTTGGTGGTGGTCCACCTCCAACAACATTATTTTTTTAATAACATGTTTATATTTAAAAATAATATCACAAAGGAGAAAACTGTCGCTACTTGTGAAATTCGGAATGCGTAAACGTGGCTTCTTTTCCATCTTATTATCAAAGAGTAATGCAAAACACGAAATAAATAATTACTAAATTGTTTTCACAAATTGTAAGCTGTCAAAACTATAGTCTTTGGTCAAAACTATTGAACAATAACCTACTCTCAGATAAAGTATCCCCTAGATGGATCACATTTAAGTTGAATAAATAACCTATACCTCTCTCAATAATTTTAATGTTGACATCGTATGTGTCAAAAAGAGATAGCAATTGCACTTCCGTGCGTCTTCAAACGCCGAGTGCCACTAGTCTAGAATCGCCATATTGTTTGTTACTCTGCTGGTTAACACATTATTTTGACGATTTTGCTTAAAATATTTACCTATTGTGAATAATATAACGGTTTGAGTGTGGTTTTCATTTCGTAAAGAATAATGGCGTGTATTAGGCCTGGATGTTCCAATAGAGTTGGTGTTTTGAAAGAAAATAATGCAAAAGTCTCGTTTCATCGGTGAGTTAACTTAATCATTATTATATGTTAGAAAGCATCTTGCAAAGAAAGTGTTCATGAAATTGGTTGTCCATGCCATAAATAGGAAGATACAACTTTAATATACATAGAATCCTTTCCTAATTTTTAATAAAATTGAAAACAAAAACCAAATAATTCATCTTGACATTTAAAGTACTTGATAGGGAAGCAAAATAAAACACGAGTTAAAGATTGACAAATTAACTTTGAGTTTACAACCTCGGAGTTATACAATTATCCTACGAATTCCGTGCAAGTGGGCCTTAATGTATTAAATACCGTTTCTCTATGGTTAGTGTTATTTTGTCTACAAATGTAAAATAAGGCAAAAGATAAATTTTTTAAAAAGATTTTTATCTTATTACGCCGAAGAAGTATAACTTCTAACGCGTGTATATAAGTAGACACACAATTTTTTATTTATTACTATCTATTGCTGTTTAACAAGTTGAATGGTCTTACCTCAAACAAAACAACTTGTTTCATATTCTACAAGGAAAACGTCATTTAGAAAATAAAGTAGCTATGATGGTCTTTACGTCGTCAAGAAGGCTATTAGAGGCAAGCTTCTAATGCTTAGTACTCATTAAACCCAACTTTAAGCCCTACAAAGGTTTAAAGTCGAGCTTAATGAGCGTTGCCTACAAGTTTGTAACGAAGCAATGAATTTTTAAAATGCACTAGATTCTTCAACATTTTGTCAGAAATGCCACCGAAACGTTTCGTTTTTCTTAACGAAACGATGCCACTGAGATGCCTGATTTGAGTAAATAGGCTCTCTTTCAAGGTACTTCATATTTCTTTAGAGATGGTAAGAAATTTCCGCCGCCTAGAGACGCCAAAGGTGGTAATGGTGCGTTGCCAACCTGAGGCCGGGATGTTAGGCCTTGAGCAAAAGTAAGTATACCGGCTACCTTACTCTAAACTCTACCACCTAGTCAGATGTGACGGTGTTAGTGACAGTAAGCCTTTGCTCGCCTTTTACGAGCTGCCTGGCAGGAAGGCAGATGGTCTATTCTTCAAAGGAGCCCGGACCAACACGGGGAGAAATATATGCAATCCTACAAATATTATAATTATTTTTTTATAATATTGGAAGGCAAACAAATTTCCTAATCGAGAGAAATTCACGCACGCTAGAGACACCAAAGGTGGTAATCGTGCGTTGTCAAACTGAGGCCGGGATGTTAGGCCTTGAGCAAATGTAAGTTTACCGGCTACCTTACCCTCCAAACCAGAACACGTTGACGTTATGCGAAACTCTACCACCTAGTCAGATGTGACAGTGTTAGTGACAGTAAGCCTTTGCTCGCCTTTTACGAGCTGCTTGGCAGGAAGGCAGATGGTCTATTCTTCAAAGGAGCCCGGACCAACACGGGGAGAAATATATGCAATCCTACAAATATTATAATTATTTTTTTTATAATATTGGAAGGCAAACAAATTTCCTAATCGAGAGAAATTCACGTACGCTAGAGACACCAAAGGTGGTAATCGTGCGTTGCCAAACTGAGGCCGGGATGTTAGGCCATGAGCAAATGTAAGTTTACCGGCTACCTTACCCTCCAAACCAGAAGACGTTGACGTTATGGCAACTGTAATAGGTAAGTCGGTGGAACCAATGACCAATCCGCGTAAATCGCTGCAAAACTCTACCATCTAGTCAGATTTCACGGTGTTAGTGACGGTAAGCCTTTGCTAGCCTTTTAAGAGTTGCCTGGCACAGGAAGGCAGATAACTATTCTGCAAAGGAGCCCGGATCAACACGGGGGAGGGAAATTAATGCAAAAGTTTGTTTGTTTCTCCTTTATGCAAAAACTGCTGAACCGATTTTCTTGAAATTTGGCACACATGTTAAGGGTAACTTGTATTTATAATAGTTTTTTTTTCTTCGGCTAGTCGTGGGTGCCCTGGTTGTGCCTCTGCCTACCTCTTCGGGGATATGGGCGTGAAGATACTTTTTTATAATTAGTTATTACATAAACAGTTTTTATCCCGAAAATGTTCCTGTAGGACCATTAACTACGAGGCAAACACAGCGGACAACAGCTAGTTTATAATATGGAAACAAATCGCTAAATGTATTGGTAAGCGCATAACTTTCGAACTGAATGAATGAAAAGAAAAACTGGGAAAATTACAGGGAAAATGGGGAAAACAATACCGTATTTTTACCTTACAAAATGAACGGGTGGAACAAAGTTCGCCGGGACAGCTAGTTCCTTATAACTCATTTTGAGTTAAAGACGCTATGCAATTACGGAAAACTAGCTCTTGAAGGAAGTATTTCTAGAGATTCTTAGCTTGGAATTATATGCTACTTTAAAATATGCTTTGCTGTCAGCAATTCAAAGAATTTTTGATATTGACATTGTTGCGTTGAAAACCTGGGGCTAGGATCTTACCTCACTTCTGCAAGTTATTTTTTTTTTTCAAAACTAAAACATGATATTTTGGAAGCATTGAATTCATGATGGCAGAAAAATGAATACTTCTACTATTTTTTTTAAATTCAGGTAAATTGTAGTACTAGTAATTTTAAACATTGGACTTGTTGAGGAAACTAGCAATGTAAATAACTAGGTAGTTTCATTGCCAAGTAATAAGGTTGCAGATAGCCTATACTATAAACAATGTGCAGGCAATTTTACACCGTGAAAATCACCCTTAGTTTAAAAAACATTAAAATAATGAATGAATAAGTGGTATGCGGAGCGATCTCTGCCAGACAACTTAAGATGAATTATAAATTCTCGGCTGATTTTAGCCTAAGCGATTGCATCTACTTTAGCAACATAAGTTCTTGTATGTTCTATGTGAAAAGGCAGAAAGGGTAGCCAAAGGCACAACCATGGCATCCACGGCTAAGCATCCGAAGACACTACGTCCCACGATGTGATAGGTGGCAAGCCTATCGTCAACCGCCAACATACCACAACATGCACATACGTACACTATGTGTACTTGTCTGTGCATGCGAAAATTCTCTTTATATTTTTGAATAACAGCTCTAATAATTATTGTGTATAAATACCATTACGAATGTTTTAAAACCACTTGATTCATTACGATCGTTATGAGAGTTAAGGCAGCATGGCTAATTAAAATGAAGTTTTAAAAGGACTGCGCAAAATAATTAACGACAAGAATTTTTCTGAATTAAAGTAAATAAAATGTCAAGAAGTTTATTTGTTTGATAATTATTTCCCTTAAAATGTTTTAAGTTAACGATAAAGAAACTGAAAAGAAAAGGCAAAGAAAATTTTAAGTAGGCTGAGAGTTTTGTGAAGATAAAAACAAACAAATTTCTATTTGGTATTCTATTTGGTACTAATAATTTAGTTGGTACAAGCAGTTTGGTAGATTATTAGTTGGTACTAGCAATGTTTAGTGAAACATAGCATTTTCAAGCCCATATCCCCCAAAGCTAAGCAGAAGCACAACCAGGAGACCCACGATTAGCCGAAGACACTTACACCCATATTAAAGAAGGTTACTTGGTAAAGTAATAAAAAAACGCTGTGCGAAGTACGACATTCAGCTATGCGTTTCTTACGTCAAGCACTCAGATTTATGAATATTACTTAGAACTGATATGGAACTTAATAAAATACTTAGAACTGATATTGAACTAAGAATTGTTCATAAATTGGATGGCAAGTAAGCTTCTTATTTACGGATGTAAGTACCACAATGTAATAGGTGGCAACCGGGGCTCATATCTGATTCCGGGCAACATTACTTTTATTACAAAATTTTTGTGGTAGGGAGGGTTGTGTTAAAATATTTTGTTTCATACACTGTATTTTTTCTCGAAAGTAAAATATTAAATTGGTTTTTAATTAGTGAACGTTGTTTATTTCGTACACACGAGAACGTATGTATAAAGTACTGACGTCATCTAGGTGAGCTCATTTTGCGGTAGTGATAAACTCGGTTAATTAAAGATGAACAGTTTTTGATTAATTACGTAAAAACATATCGTCATGGCGATCGCATAGGGTTCCACGTAAACTTTTTGTAAATTAGGTCAAAATTCTCATTTAAGCAGCGTATCCCAAAGTTTTTTTTTATGTCAGAGGTCCATGAACTAGATCCTTTTTCTCTATACGTACCTAAAATCTTATAGATGCGTTACTGTCCTGTGGCCAGGAGGTAAGGTAAGGCGCTGGATCCTTACCCTGGCAAATTGCTACACTCTACCAGCATAGGTCCTACACGTTGAGTGTGGAATGCATCGTGATGTAGTGTCAGTAGACAATGGATTAACTCCGCTCTCCTTAGGTAAAGAGAACTGGCATAAACCGGTGGTACTTAGCATCCAGGATCGCTTGAACATATGGAAGAGCAAAGAACTACATGGTCGATTTTATCAGGTTCTTTATGGGCCTGATGTAGATACTCTAGCATCCGTGTCTTGGTTACGATTCGGTGACCTCTTTGGTGAAACCGAAGGTTTTGCTTGTGCAATTACTGACGAAGTTGTCAAGACGAATAACTATCGGAAATACATCATGAGGGATGGCACAGTTGACATATGTCGAGCGTGCCATCGTCCTGGTGAGTCTATTAGACATATTATTTCCGGTTGTTCTCATCTTGCCAACGGCGAGTACTTGCACAGGCATAACCAAGTAGCCAAGATAATCCACCAGCAACTTGCTCTTCGATATGGACTTGTCGGTTTTGAAGTGCCTTACTATAAGTATACACCGGAGCCAGTTCTTGAGAATAGCCATGCAAAGCTCTACTGGGACCGATCTGTCATCACGGACAGGACTATTGTCGCCAATAAGCCTGATATCGTGCTGGTAGATCGGCTGGAGCGCCGGGCTTTTCTTGTTGATATCACGGTTCCATGTGACATTAACCTCGTGAAAGCTGAGAAGGAAAAATTGACAAAATACATAGACTTAGCACACGAGGTTACTGACATGTGGGATGTTGACTCAACAATAATTGTCCCGATAGTCGTGTCAGTAAACGGTCTAATACCGAAGAGTCTCGACCAACATCTTAAGAGACTCTCTCTACAACCCTGGGTTAAGGGCCGAATTCAGAAGGCAGCAATTCTGGGGACGGCACGTATTGTGCGGAGGTTCCTCACTCTGTCACCCTGACCACTGACGGTTTAGTTGTAAGACCACCGTTTTTGGTAACCTGTTTTTTATGTTTATATTTTTAATATTTTTTTTTGTATTAAATGTATAAACGTAGAAAATAAGAGGCATTAAGAATAAATGGTAATAATAATAAATCATCTTTATTTCACATAAACCTACAAGAGGCACTTGTGACGGGTCTATATAATAATAAATCTATCACCGGATCGGAACGCGACCGCACACTGATAAGTTCCGGCAAGAAACTTAGCGGGCTTGTCTTTTTTTCTTATTTTAAAATATATTTACAATAATTAATGTAATGATACATTATATATTATAAAAGATTGGCATGAGGAGCAATTAAACCCAAGCAATCTTATCTCCTAAATATTCAGCAATGTTATAATAACCTTTTTGATTTAATCTACATTTAACACATTTTTTAATTTATTAATTGGAAGTTCTTTCATATAATTGGGAAGTTTATTGTAAAACTGTATACATAGGCCCATGAAAGAATGGCTCACTCTGTGGAGACGAGACACATGCACAGCAAGATTATTTTTATTCCTTGTATTGACACAGTGTATATCATAATTTCTTTAAAATGAACTTGAATTTCTGTGAACTTACATTAAATTTTATTAGATACAGTGCAGCAACTTGCCAGGATAGGGTTGATTTAAAAATAGTTTAAAACTTATATAACGATGAGGCATATCAAATTCAGATTCTTAAGCACCACCATCATCATATGCAAACGTGTGTTTTTTATCATCAGGTTTGCTACAAAAAAAATTAATTATAAGAGCTGGTCTCATTTTGGCTTAAAGCCATATAAAATTATTTTGTTACAAGTTTGAAATTCTTTAACATCTGGGACATAATACGACAGAAGTTAAAGTTATCACAACTATGCAAATGTAAAGAAAATATTTCGCTTGTAATATCTACTTCAATGAATGCACTTCACTAAAATAAAGTAAAGTAAAGTAAAAGAGTGAAGTTTCTGACTGAATTATAATTACTGTTTTCATCTTCATCTGCAGAAAAAAAAAATTGTGTGTGTACTTATGTACACGCGTTAGAAGTTATACTTCTTCGGCGTAATAAGATAAAAATCTTTTTAAAAATTTTATCTTTTGCCTTATTTTACATTTGTAGACAAAATGACAGTTACCATAGAAAAAAGGTATTTAATACATTAAAAACTGTTTTTGTCACTTAAAATAATATATAAAAACAATTATTATCACTTACAATCACAGCAAATTATTGTAATATTATTTTATAATATATTATGATATTATTTGAGAAAATATGTATTTATGTATATTTTTATATATTTTATTCGGACTGATACAAAACACGTGTGGTAGGTTCAGAGCACTTAAATAAAGAAATATTGTGAATACAGTTGTCAGTTCTCACGCAAACATACGTAGATGTCCTTACTTTTAATTTGTTGGTACCTTTTTTTGAAAAACTAAAATGTTATCTATAGCTAACTTCATCATGTCGGTTTTTCGTGACGGTGTGCGCGCGCATCGTAAAAATTTACACTCATCATTTTTTCCTAACGCGCCAAAAGAAGTATAACTTCAAAAAGCTAGCAACAAAGCTTCTCAAAATCAAAATTGGTACCTAAAAAGTAATGAAAATAGACAATTGAAGGATTGTGTTTTTGTAGAAATTCACCCTAAAACGTTTTGATTTCTATAATTTTCATTCTGTAAATAAGCAAAATAAAATAAAATGACACGAAACTAAACGAAACGAAATGAAATGAAATTTATTTACTTGCGGAACATGTGTGTTTCAAAGTTGTTACAAAGATATTCTACGACGCTTTGGTTTGTAAAATATTTATTTAAAATGTATAGAAATAAGCATTCGTATATATCGACATTTAAATATTTTGCATATGCTTAATAAGCTTCATAGTTTATAAAAAATAATTTTAAAGGTAGATTTATTTTTCCAACTTTAGATTGTCAGGAGAAGTAACAGCAAAACAAATTTCCTGTTAACCAATCCCATATTCCATTACTTTCTATATTAAGAACTTTCTCCGCCTAATTAATAAATATTGACAAAAGAATTAGTAAAATTAAGTTAATTTATAGTTTTTATCATATTGCTATAAAGACTATAATTCGGGGTTAACCTTGAAGTACTTTACTCCTTGTTTAATAATAAGACGAAATGATTTTAAGTACTTAAAACCGACTTCAAACTATGTTGCGTCGTCAACATGAATACAAAAGAATAAAGTATCACTCAAAAACCATTAAAACATTTAATTTTTTTTAAATAAAATGTACAGATAATAATAATAATAAATAATCCTGAACAAGTTACACAAATTGAATCTAACCCCAAATTAAGTACATTATACGCTTGTGTTACGGGTGCTAGTCAACGATAGTAATACATAGAAATACCTAAATAGATACCAGAATAAATTTAATAACCGGAAATGCAGACATCTAAATGTTCATCACACAAATGCCTGTACCCGTCGGAAATCGAACTCGAGCCTCATTTTCGGTCGATGTAGTTAGGCGTATACGCTAGCCACTCGACCAACGACCAATGTGTCTGGTCCATCAACATGGAATCGCGTCATATCTGATTGAGTAATTTTACTAAATTTACACTTGAGTGGATCACGATAAAAAAAAAAAAAAAATGGATCACGATGATCCGGGATATGACCACACTTACGAAAATTTAACGAAGCAAATGTTATAAAGCCGTTCAAGTTTGTTGTGTAATTTTTTTAATTCTAAAAATATGCCAACCACACTAAAACATTTAGTAAGTAGTTAAAACGTCAGAAATTTTATCCTTTACCACACTACTTCTTTGAGTGAAGAGCTCTTAACATGCTCATTAAAAGTGAATTAATTTCGCGCTTACACTTGCGTGTATGTAATCAAGCCCCAACTTCTAGCGTTTTTATGCTCCAAATGTTACTAAATTACGAGCTTGTGTTACAAAGTAATTTTACGGAGCTTTGAGGCTAAAATGAGACTGTTTATACAGGGTTACATGCCTTTAAATTTTAAAAACTCTCTCTCTCTCTCTCAAAAAAATGAATGTTTATAAAATAAATGTTACAGTTTTGAAATAATATACAAAATGCATTACCATCAATGAAAAAATGAATGGTTATAAAATAAATGTTACAGTTTTGAAATAATATACAAAATTTGGCCGTTCCTTAGTTCTGTTTAAAAACATTATGTATATTTTTAAGGCTAAACAAAAAAAAATATGGCATTGGCAATGATACTTCTGTGCATAAACTAAACTTATTTCAGATTCATGCTATCTTTTTCAATAAACGAAAACATCAGAGATGAAACATTTTAGATATGTTAACTAGTCCAGACATGTCAATTAGATTTTTAATCAACTTTTTTAAAGGAATAGACTAGTAGGGCTCCGTGTTTTTCCACTCATTCAAAGATATTGCAAACTCTGTACATTTTCCTTTTTCATACTATTTTCATTTCAATTATTCTTTTCTTATCATTAGGAATATTTTCTTTTTTAAACAAATTCATTTTTAAGAAAATATATTTTTAAAAATATCAAACGAATTTTGGGGAATGAAAAAGGGTGGCGTATGTACCAAATTTTACAACATTTCAATAGGGCAACAGAGGGCCGAAAAATGACTAAAATACACCATGTAAAGACAACGCAACGAAAAGTGCAACCGTTTATTCTGTACATGATAGACATGCATATGTAGTTGGAATTTGCAGTCGGAAATTTCATGAACTTAAAAAAAAATCTCATTGATTTCACTATTATTTCATTAATAGAATTTAACGCAATTCAATTTTTATTTAATATCTAATAAATAATACATTTTTATCAAAAACATCAATGTAATAAAACAGCGTATTAGGTCGGCACTCACAGGCAACGCGCGGCTTAATGCATATACTTTGTTCGCTATACATTGCGGGCTGAAAAACTGGTAAATATTTAACCACTTGTTTCCGACAAAAACTGTAAAAGGAATTTTGATGTTTTCGTTACGGTGTGAAATACAGCCTATACACAAACTTATTATAACATTAGTCACGAAATCAGTTCAATTATCTAGGCACAAATTAGGCGACATAATATTTGAATTTAAAGTAAGCAAATCATTTGTGTAAAGGATATTAGCCGAGAATTCTAATACAAAGAATATGAAATGTATTTTATGACAAAAGATAGCGACCACACCATAGATTTTGTAGATGCGTCGTTATCATGTGACCGAGGTGTTTTGTCTAATGTGCAAGTCTTTTTGAAGTGAAAACTTCTTTAGCGTATGGGTAGCATGGGCGCAGGGCATTTGCGAGAATGTTCGTATTGTCATGTTTGTGTACGATAGCGCAATAAATGAATATTGTATTCTACCACATAAATTATAGTACTGATAATTAAAGCGATTCGTGCAAAATTATTCCCCAACCATTCCAAAATACCAAAAATGCATAACGTTAATATTCAAGTTTTCACTTCTGGCGGCACTCCCGGAGTGCAACTCGTCGTTTAAGTATGGCATTTGGTGTAGATTAAATAATGCTAGACCGATATAAATGTTTTTTTAATTATTGCCTCTGGCAATATCAAAATAGTCATCAAAACATTTGAAATGTAAGGACGAAAAAAACTCACCAGACTAGCATGCAGCCAACAGCTACCTAAAAAACAATCCACATTAATTATCTTACCTAGTATATAATCTACAGCTCTTGCGTCAATTTTCGCTAGCTGCTCCTTAGAATGGATGTACTGTGCCCTAAGTCGCCGTCTCTTTTTCTCTCTTGCCCAGTCTTCTGCTAAGTTTCTCCCATCGAGTCGTCTTCCTTCTCTGTTCGGATGCTCTGGGTCAGGAATCACGGTGGGAAGAAAATGTCTCCTACCACCTCCCATTAAAACCTGTAAAAAAAGCTTGTATTAAAATTTTGTACTAAATAAATTTATCCATTTTACTTGGATGTCTCATGCAAAAGCTTTTGTTTGATAAACTGACTTTCAATTAAAAAAATTAGCTGTTTTTCTTATAAAAGGCAAGTTTTTTAAAGGAATAGTAAGACTGCGGTTATTCGGTATCGATTGCTAACTCCAAACGTATTATGTAACGAGCAAAACTTTATTAGTTTTAGGCAAACTACCAGTGGTTATACTAACGGATTATGGATCGATTATTACAGGAATCAAGTTTGATTAAAAATAGGACAAAGTATTGGCAGTATTATGACATTTTTCTATCGGATCTTCTCCGGTGGTACCGGTTAGAGTTTTATAGATGTGTACGAAAATGTTTGTCTGTGTGAAGTTAATATTCTAATAGCCTTGGTCTTCTAATTATTTTAATAGAAATAGTATAATTTTAAAGATTTTGAAAATCAAATAACCATAATTAATCGCACTTGAGGTCTCGGGTTCGATTCCCGGAAGAGAGAAGGATGTCCTTTTATAATTTTTTAACAAAAATGATGTTACTTGGATTGGATGTGTGCCCGGTTGGCGATAGGCTTGCCACCTATCACATTGTGAGACTTAGTGTCTTCGGCTAGTCGTGGGTGCCCTAGTTGTACCTCTGCCTACTTCTTAGGGGATATGGGCGTAAAGATATTTTTACTTTTGAATAAGCATAATCATTTCCTGTGGTTTAAGAATTCATGTTGTCATAAGATTACATGTAAAATGTAGCGTTTTCAACCTGAAGCTTGGGCATTAAGTACATACATACATACATACATATCTTCACGCCAAGTCCCTTACGGGGTAGGCAGAGAGTATCGAGTGCCAGACCTCACGATCCTCACAAACCTGTCTTGCTTCCTTCACATTCATTACCCTTTTCATACAAACACGCCGGTTTCGGAGACTCTTGACACCACCCTCGGATAATATTCGATTGATCTGATCGTGAAATGTCACCCTTGGTCTCCCCGGGTACCTACATCCATCCACATTCGCATTGTATATCTGCTTTGTCAATCTTTCATCTGTCATTCTTTCCACATGCCCGAACCAGCGGAGCATGCCCTTTCGCATTTTAACACCAACACTTTCTTTCAATCCCACTCTTATTAAGTACATTAAGTACTCTCACGTAAGTATACCGGCTGGCTTACCAAAAAAGTGACCTTATTAAAAAGTGGATTTTCAGAGAATGCTTTATCGATTGCCAATAAAAAAAATAACAGAGGTGTTTATTAATAGATTATAATAAGTAGTTAAAAAGCAATGGCTGGACATATAATATCCCGTGATGGTCCCTTGTTCTAAAAAAATGTAAGCTTACGTTTTATTTATTTTTAAGACCATGACGTATTTGCCACTTAACTGTAACTGCCACTATCGTGTTTAAATTTAGGAAGTAGAAGGGTCGGTTAACTCAATCTAGCTCTCACTCTACCCTAAGGTCAGCAAAGCGCCATTACTATTTTTGTTGTCTAAAGGCACATTTTTTTATGATATTGGAACGAAAACAAGCATACGGATTTTCTGATGGTAAGAAGTTTACGCCGCCTAGAGACGCCAAAAGTGGTATGGTGCTTCGCTAACTTGAAGCCGGGAGATCCGGACTGGAGCAAAGGAAATTTACCGGCTACCTTTTCCACCGAAATGAACACGACAACGGCAAGCACTGACGTTATGGCGACAGAAATAAATAAGGCGGTGATACCGACCCGGGCAAGTCGCTGCAAAACTCTATTACCTTGTCTGATGTCACGGTATTAGAGACGGTAAGCGTATACGCGTATTCCTTTTACGAGCTGTCTGGCAGGAAGACAAATAGTCTATTCTGCAAAGGAGCCCAAAGTGTAGGTACACGAGAAAATGATGTTTTTCTTGTCTGTTTTTGCCCTTTACATCCCACTAAACAAAGGCACATTTCACCTTTCAAAAAAATAAATTTCAGAATCCATTGACAACCTCCTCCTCTTTGGGATTCAGGGGCTTAATAAATTCCTCGTAAAATTCATGTCAAGTTCGAACGAAATAGGTTTTACATAAGCCTTATAAAAGAGCTAGACATTTCAACGATTAAATTCTTTCATAGCCGTGCATTTTAAAACAGGAGTAAAATCGTTACCTGGATTACTGGCGTAAAATACATCGCTGGAATATATTATACCGGGATCAATAGCTTATAAAATCTGCTGTTTTTAAATTGACTTGAATGAGAGGATTAAAACACAGGAATATTTTGTTTGGTGATGTTTATTGGTGCATTTCATATGATTGGTAATAATTTACGGTAAATTAGATGTTTTCAATGAATTAGCTGAAAAAACTACGTTTACGTTTAAATATTACTTTTTCTTATTTTTTTTATAATTGGCAATATTTAACACTAAATTAGGAAAAGAAAGTAAATTTTCATTTATTTGTGGAATATGTGTGTTAAAAAGTTGTTACAAAGGTTCTATCGCATTGTGGTGTGCAAATATTTAATTAAATTTAAAGAAAATAATAATTATTTACAGTTCATCATTTAAACTACACCACACAAATATGTTTTTTACCTATATGTTTAATAAGCTTGATAATCATTTATTACAAAATATAATTTTAAAGGAAGATTAATTTTAATCCTATCTACTGTAAACCACCGTTTCCAATCCTAGTCAGTCAGGAGAAAAAACGACAAAACGAACTCCTCGGCAACCATAATTTCCTTAACAAAATTAAGTTTATGATTTAAAAAAAATATATTCATGTTTGCCATTATGAAAATCATTTTTACAAACCTATCAATTATATTACAAAGTAAATCAATATGCGACTTTCAATTGCAAAATTTATACATTCGTAGGAAGTTAGTAAAATCTACGTTATCTCTATGAGTATCATTGAAAATATTATCTACTTTTTTAGTCTCTCTATATATAATGTTTTAATTTCTATCTATCGTGTTTTATTTGTATTTAATCAAAGATTATTCTCATTTGACCATTCTACTACTTTGTTCAAAATTTAAGTTGTTCCTGTAACTAGATCGTTTTTGTCAAAATTGATGAGACCCTTCCCGTTTTTGTATCATTAGCAAATAATGTTGATAGCATCATTCCAATCATTAATGTAAATTATAAAAACCCTACCTTGTGTCACATTTCAGTATTTAACAAGATATTTTTATTATTGAATTTTTTGCTATTGCCACTTATTGTTGTTATCACAATACACTGCTTTCTTTTCTCTAAATAGATTCTAATATTAAACTTACCTAATCATTTAATCTCTCAAGTTTTGTTAACAATATTTTATGTGATACGAAAATAAATGTTTTTGCTCATAAATTAAAATATAGAACGTCGATACTTTTTACTATTTGAATACTCTGTTACTTTTTGTATTAAGTCAAAACATGCACATAATGTAGATCTGCCTTTTCTTGAGGAATCAGTTAGAAAGTTTTCCCTAGATTATTTTTTCAAAAATCTCAGAAATGACTAGAATTAAAGTTATAGTTGTATAATTGTTCATATGTATCACCTTTTTTAAATAGTGGCTTAATAATGGACTGCTTTAAATGCTTTGGATATTTCTCTTCCAAAAATGACAAATTAATTATTTTACAAAGAAGTTTTGATTTTTTGCAACATTTTTAATATTGTTGTGATTTAATTGTCAAAACCAGTTGCTTTAGCGTTTTTTTAACTATGTATTACCTTACCTTACCTTAAACATATTATAATGTTTATCTACTGTCAAAAAGATTATGATTGAATGAAATTAAGAAATTTTGTGGTACCTACAGAGCGAGTCTGGTTTTTATTACAAGATTTAGTCTGGATAATAAAGAACTCATTTAAATAGTTACAAATTACTTGAGCATCTGTACAGATTAAGTTATTTAATTTATTTTTTACAATTTTTTTCTTTAAGCATTTCAATTAGAAAAAACTCCTAATTAAGTCCCAAGACGCTTTGTATTTATTAGAAGACTGTTAAGTATACTTTAACAATGGCTGTTTTTGAGATTCTATTAAAAATTTTGGATAGTACTTTCTTACAATGAATGTTACTCATTTTATTACTATTTTTATATTTTATCATGGGAATATTGATAATTCAAATATAACGATGTTTTACTTTGTAATACTTTAAACTACATTTAGGTAGCCATTTGGTTTTTCCTTGCGAATTTAATCTTTCATTTAAATTTCCGTAAAACGTTATTCATAAAATAATATCAAAATATCATGGAATTTATGAAACGCTTCTTCAAAGTTATCACTTTTAAGAATTTCACTACAACTTAAAGATGACAGGCATTTAAAAACTTTTTAATATTTCTTTGACCAACAAAAACGCTTTGTTTCAAATTAGAAGCTACGCTTCGGTTTATTATGTATGACTGATGTAAAAAATGTAAATATGTAATAATGTACTTTGTGCTGTTTCGTGGTCAGATAAACCAAAAATATAAATATCAGAATAAACATTATCTAAATTGATAGTAGATTGATCTAGACACACATGTTTCCTAGTAGGTTTTAAAAGTGGTGACACACTTTTATTTTTTAAATTTTAGTAAATAGAGGTAGATTGAACATCTATATAGATGTTTTCTTTTGATTGATTTCATTTTATTGTAATCAGCAAACTTCTTGTTTCTTGATAGGTGAGTGATAGAAGATGTTTCACAATAGTATCTTTATAATTTCAGGAGTGAAGATGAAAGTAAGGGTTCATGTGGACGTACAGTAATGGACCTAAATAGTAAAAGAAATAATGCGAAAGTACTGGATGGAACATCTGAGTAGAGTCTACCTTAGTGTCTTTTTCCGTTTAAAAGCTTAGAATCATAAAAGCGTTGAAAGCTGATGTTTATCACTGTTATAATTATAAAGATAATATTATAAGACAAAGTGTCAGCAGTTCCCAAATTTTATAGAGGCTGAGGCGACTGTTAACTAATGTCGCTATAAGAGGCTTGTTCCTTCTTTCAAAATAGCACGTTGTACCCTCTCAACCTCGAGTAGGTGGGATGTATTAGACTGAAAGTAAATGGTACTCATATATTTGATATTTTCCACTGTCCGTGAAACTTCCAAATCTATATATTTATATATATAGATTTGGAAGATTGATTCAGATTTTTGAGAATATGGTAATTTATACTGTTTTGAAAATATTGGTTCTTGAGTTTTAAATAGTGCAACACTAATACCACTTTCTTTTATATATATATATATATATATATATATGTATAAAGCAAAGGTAAGTTTACCGGCTACCTTACCCTCCGAACCGGAACACGTCATGACGTTATGACGGCAGGAATAGGTAAGGCGGTGGTACCAATCAATCATGTCTAATATAAATAAATAAATAAACTCCCCGTGTTGGTCCGGGCACCTTTGCAGAATAGACCATCTGCCTTTCTTACCAGGCAGCTCGTAAAAGGTGAGCATAGGCTTACCATCAGTTAGACCGTGACATCTGACTAGGTGGTATTCGCAGCGACTTACCCGGATTGGTACCACCGCCTTACGTATTCCTGCCGCCATAACGTCATGACGTGTTCCGGTTCGGAGGGTAAGGTAGCCGGTAAACTTACCTTTGCTCGAGGCCTAACATCCTGACCTCAGGTTGGTAACGCACCATTACCATCTTTGGTGTCTCTAGGCGGCGTGAATTTCTTACCATCAGGAAATCCGTCTGCTTGTTTGCCTTCCCATAACATTAAAAAAATGTATAATTGGTGAAGTAATTGCGATACAAGCATACAAAAAACAAACAGAATAATTAAGAACCTTCATATTAAACTCACAAAAGATAGAATACAGTTATCAAAGATCGTGAAAGTGAGATCATTTTTTATTAAGATTGGTAAAGTAAGTAATCCTAAAAAAATAGGTACTAAATAAAAAAGAGAACGATCCTTCCATACTAAATGTATTGTGAAATATTGCACAAACAATTTTGAACCCCGGTGCATTTCAAAACAACAAAAAGCGATTTCTAGGATTCATGAGTATTACAATACTAAAAAATCATCAAAAGGGGCTTATGACATTTGATTGTTTTACGTTTGAATAGATTTGGAGGATTTAAATAAAATTAATATCACCTGGTTGGTTGGCGTGCGTGCATGAGTGTGTGCATTTCTGCGTGCGTGCGTATGTGTGTGCGTGCGTGCTTGCAAATGTGTTTGTGTCATTGGCATTGAAGTATATTAGATATGGCCCACTCTAGCTATGCTCACCTCCTTAGAACGACCAAGCAGAAAAGGAAATGGTCTATTATGAATAGAAGAAATAGACCAAAGCGAAATTTTCTGAGTTTAAAGTATCCTGCCTGTAAGGGTATGATAAAATATATTAATAGTTAGATATGTAGCAACACTAGTATCGATAATTATAATGTTACAGCACTATATTGGAATATATAATGTTTATTTAATATTTAATAAAGACAGTCTTAAATAAGCATCGAGTGTTTTCAATTCTCTCCAACCATCACCGTACATGGCGACCCTGCCTGGCGCCGGAATGTGAGCTATCGCGTCGCGAATTTGAAACCGTCACATATCTGTCGTGTTTCGTGCCTCATACATTAACTAAGAACAATGAATTATTTAGAACGGAATCCTGAGTTGAACTTACAATTGTCGATAAACCGCACGAAAAATGGGCAAGCAGCAGTCTAAAGAGGAGACGGTCATCGTACAAAATGCAGCAGAAGGAAGTAACGAGTCACAAGTAGAGCAAATTCGTTGGCATATTTCTACAACCAATATTTTATTAGTAGTCGTTATTCTGGCTATTTTATTAAGTCTTGCGGTTTTTGCCTACAAGCAGTACAAAAGATGTCACAGAAAATGGATTGAGACGGAGATTAATCGTACGGCAGCAAGAAGAATTTTTTTGTCGGCGGCACGGGACATCAGAAACGGTATAGAAGAAAAACGATAATAAAAATAATAATGTAAAAATAATAAAATAATAATTTAAAATTTAAGTGCTAATTAAGTGGAAAAAAAATCAAAAAAAAGTGCTTACAATAATTTAATCTCGCGGTGAATCATTAAATAAAATCTTTATAATAAGTATGTCATAACCAGGTGCATATGGAAGGAAAAGTGAAACATGGACTTCGTCCCCCGGCTAATGAACTTTGGACTCTACATATTTTATTAAACTTTATATATTTTCGGTGCTAATAATTCAAGTGTAAGATTGTTTTTTCTTATTTTAAATTAATAAATGTCCACCCTGGATATCAAACTATGATGGTAAGTGGCAAATGGATATTGTTGTAGGGTTATATAATGAGTTAAAACATATAAAAGTTTATTTGATTAAAATTGGACCAAAACGTAGACATGGCCTTACGTTAAAAATAAAGTTAAGCGAGAGTCAAGCCATTTATGAGCGTTATAGTTATTGGTCAATCGATTTTGGAGAAAAATGCAAGAAAAGTGCTTTTCTAATGATGATATTTTATTAATAAATACTTATTGTACTAAATTTTTAGAATTATATGAAGATATTTTAGTATTGTGTAAAAGTAGTTCGAAATCGTCGTCAAGCATGGATTCTTTTGATTTAAGAACAGCTTTAAATCTTTAAACTGTTATGACGAATGAGGAATGTGACATTAAACAGCTAATTGATAATATTCAGTACTATAATTCGTTATTAAAAGAAAAGGAATGTAAACAAAACCTAATTAATTTTGTTTTAAAACGTCGATTGTCGGTAGAGGCTAAAATAAAATTAAAATCATCTTATGATTCTGTAATTGAATTAATAAATGACATGAAAAATACCCTTTTAAGTAAGAAAGCTGCAGCCGCAACTCAGCATAAATTGCAAAGTAGTAAACAATTGGACAGGTCTATTTCGGATTATGGGAAAGACATTACAGAATTATTTGTTAATCTGACGATTTCGCAATCCGATGGTAATGAACAATGCTACAATATTTTAAAACCTATTAACGAAAAATTTGCTACTAAGCAATTTGCGGATGGCTTGCGAAGTCGTAGATTGAGTACGATAATTTCAGCTAGAAATTATGATTCACTGAAGGACGCGATCCAGTCCGCTCAGGATGAGGACACATCAATGGCGTCAACTTCAGGTGAAATCTTAGGTACATATAGAAATCCAGTTAATTTTAATACTATGAATCGAAATAACTATTATAGAGGTCATCGTGGTCGCAATAATTTCGTCGCTCACCGAGGACGAGCTAGAGGTCGTCTTGAGCAATGGGTACCACCTGCACCGCGTAGTCAAGGGCTACCGAATTCGTACACCAACCGTGGGCATTGGAACCCGCCCGCTCCTCGTGAAGGACAATGGAATAACCCCGCTTCCCGAAGGAAATTCCGTGATCATCGGTATAGAGGTTAGTCCAAATATTTTAATAATACTGGAAATCAAGGGATGAACGTAATATGCCAAGACAATGAAACAGAATTAATACCAAATCAGTTTTTTCGAGACTAACCAGAAACATTTTATTTTTTCAAACGATAGTAATTGTTATGTATCAATAGATTCTGGCTCTACATATTGTAGAAACCAACAGTTTTTGGTAGATTCTGGAGCATCATTATCTGCGTGCAAATATCAGCATGCACAAAAATTTAACATTTCAATCCATACTGAACATATTACCATACATGGTTTGGGTAGAAAAGTCCAGGCAATAGGATACGTTTATTTACCGATGGTCTTTTGTAACGAGTCGATTTATCATAAGTTTTATGTTTTTGATAACTTACCAGTTAAAGGAAATGGAATTTTGGGTCGTGGTTTTTTTAATAAATACAAAGCTAAATTAGACTTTGAGAAAAGCAATTTAACTTTAGAAATTTCAAATAATAATTTAGTCACATTACCAATTGTAGCCGATTGTGCTGTTAGTATTAATATTCCAGCTCGTAGCGAGTCAATACATTTTATAGAAACTGACTTTACAGAAGATTGTGTAATATTTTCAAATGAATTACAACCAGGCGTATTTTTAGCAAGTTCTATAGCTACTCCTAAAAACGGAATAATACCTGTGCGTATTCTAAATGTCACTGATGTTGATGTTTCATTGCATAAGCTTATGCCTTCAATCGAAAAATTAGATTGTTACAATATGTGCATTTTTGAAAAAAACATCAAAAAGTGTCGATAAGGTTAAAAAGTTATTTTCTCTTTTAAATATAAAACATTTAAATGATGAAGAACAAAAAAGTATTGAAAATATTTGTGCTAAATATGCCGATATTTTCTATCTGCCAGGAGACAAGCTGAGTACTACAGACGTATATACTCACACAATAAATTTAAAGCCACACACTAAACCAATATTTTCAAAACAGTATAAATTACCATATTCTCAAAAATCTGAAATTAGAACTCAAATTAATAAAATGTTAGACGAAGGGATTATTGAACCATGCAAAAGTGATTGGTCAAGTCCTGTATTACTAGTCCCTAAAAAATCTGGAAGTGGTAAAAAATGGCGACTAGTAATTGATTATAGAAAATTAAACAACTGTATTGAGGATGATAAATTTCCATTACCTGATATTGCTGAAATTCTCGAATCACTAAATGGCAGCATTTACTTCACACATTTAGATTTACATCAGGGTTATTTTAATGTAAATTTGGAAAATAATAGCAGAAAATCCACTTCATTTTTGTCAGGCCAATACCAAATGACTCGTATGCCTATGGGACTTAAAACAAGCCCAAATTCATTTTCTAGGATGATAACCATGGCAATGGCAGGCCTTAATTACGAAAAATGTCTGATTTATCTGGATGATTTAATAGTTTTTGGGAGAAATTTAAGTACTCATAATAAAAATTCATTAGATATTTTTGCAAGATTGCGTAAAGTTAATTTAAAGTTAAATCCGTTAAAATGCGATTTTCTCAAAAAAGAAATACTTTATTTGGGACACATTATATCAAGTAACGGAATATCACCTGATCCTGAAAAAATCACTGTAGTACAAAACTATCCAATACCTACAACAACAGATGAAACAGATTAAAAGAGTCGTTGCTTTTATTAATTATTATAGAAAATTTATACCCAATTTCGCAGATATTGCATACCCACTAAATCGATTAACAAGAAAGAATGTCACGTTCCTGTGGGATAAAAAATGCCAAAAATCATTTGAAACACTAAAAAAATGTTTAGTCTCCCCTCCTATTCTACAATATCCAGATTTTACTGAACAAAATAAATTTATACTACAAACAGATGCATCTAATAATGCATTAGGGGCTATTTTGGCAAATGGCAATGGGTTACCGATAGCCTATGCTAGCAGAAGCTTAAATAAAGGAGAAAAAAACTATCCAACAATAGAAAAAGAATTACTTGCTAATGTTTGGGCAGTAAAGTATTTTCGTCCGTATTTATATGGACGCCTGTTTAAAGTACTTACGGACCATAGACCTTTAGTATTTTTATTTAATATGAAAGATCCATCGAGTCGACTCATGAAATTTAGGATGACATTGGAAGAATATAACTTTGAGGTAGAATATGTCAAAGGTTCAGACAATGCAGCTGCAGATGTGATGTCTCGAATCAATATAACATCAGATGAGCTAAAAGAAATGCATGAAAAAGTAGTTCACGTAATGACGAGGGCACAAGCGAAAAAACTTATTAATGTTGATTCTCCGGTAGATTTGGTAAACACTAATTTGGGGACTGATCACCCTCAAGTTGTGAATACCCATTTCAAACTAAAGGAGTCGGTCGAGTTAAGACTTATTAATAATACAAAAACGTTAAATGAACTAAGGAAAACGAATAATATTACTAAAGAAAATAAGTTATTTTGTTATGTTGAAAGTAAAAAGTCAATTTACATAAAATTCCTTAACTCTCAATCACAAATTGCGCGAGACGAATTTGTGAGAGAAATGGATGATTTTTGTAATTCGCCTAAATTAGAAGAAGTATACATATTAAAGAACAAAGAAAATAATATATTTATTAAAAAGTTGTTAGAAGAGTTAAATAGTAAGTCAAACAGGTCCGGACCGCGTTTATGTATTTTAGAAGATGTGCAACGCATTGATGACAAAGATGATAGGAAAGTGATTTTAAATGACTTCCATCTCTTACCTAGTAGTGGCCATGCAGGTATGAGAAGGATGTCAAATAATATTAAAAAATACTATTATTGGCCTGGTATGGACAGTGACGTGAGAAATTTCGTTAAACGATCCGATATATGTCAACGCCAAAAATATTCTCAACCAAATAGAGAACCAATGGTTATTACTAGCACAGCTAGTACAGCTTTTGAGAAAATATATTTAGATTTAGTAGGTCCTTTGGAAGTAGATGATAATGATTATAAGTACGCTTAAACTTTGCGATGTGAGCTTACTAAATATGTGGAGGCATATCCCTTAATTTCCAAAAAATCTGATGAAGTAGCTAGAGCCTTTGTTAATAATTTTATCCTTAGATACGGAGTGCCGAAAGAAATTGCAACTGATCGAGGGAAAGAGTTTTTGTCTCAGATATTTCAAGAGGTATGTAAGCTACTTAATATTAAACAACTCAAGCGTACCATCACGAGTCTATAGGTAGTTTAGAAGTAACACACAAAAATTTAAATGCATTTATTCGTATTCAATGTGACAATCATCCTGAAATGTGGAGTAAGTGGCTCCCTTTCTGGTGTTTTGGTTACAACACCACAGTTCATACAGAAACTCAATACACTCCTTATGAGTTAGTATTTGGTAAAAAATGTTCTCTTCCAAGTAATCTAACACAAGACCTTGATCCAGTTTACAACCATGGATTCTACCCATATGAATTAAGGTATAGGCTGCAACTTTCTCAAAGAGAAGCTAAGAATAATTTATTAGAAAGTAAATTAAAGAGAAAACTAATATATGATAAAAATATTAAACCTGTAAGTTATAAATTAAATGATTTGATTTTAGTTAGAAACGAGGTAGGTAATAAGTTAGAAGATATTTTTTCAGGACCCTATAAAGTTGTAAAAGATGTGTCACCTAATGTAGAAATTATAAATGAAAAAGGAAAAGTAGATGTGGTGCATAAAAACAGAACAAAACTGTATATCAAAAATGTCAATAATTTGTAAAATAAAGAATTTTTAACCATAAGCACTATAAGTAAGAAAAAAAAAATACTAATACATATTTTTTTTATTATTTAGAAGGGTGATGTAAGGGTATGATAAAATATATTAATAGTTAGATATGTAGCAACACTAGTATCGATAATTATAATGTTACAGCACTATATTGGAATATATAATGTTTATTTAATATTTAATAAAGACAGTCTTAAATAAGCATCGAGTGTTTTCAATTCTCTCCAACCATCACCGTACATGCCCATCATTCAGAGTTTAAAGTATCATGCCCATTATCTTGATGCGTGGCAAATTACAATTGTGCGATTCCGAAGACGTTTCTTGCCTCCCACAACACCTTTGTGAAATCAGTTACCGAGAGGGTATTTCCCTAACGAATATAACTTAACCTTCAAGAAAAGAGCGTGCTCATTCCTTAAAATTCGGCGAAGAAACTGGTGTTGCGGATGTCCGTGGGAGGCGGTGACACACTTGCTCGTTGTATCAAAGAAAACATAGATTTTTTGTCATTAAGTCCCATCAATGGAAAGTGGAAGATATTAATACTCACATTGATACTTCTTCCAGGTTCATTCTCAACCAGCTGCAAGGCGATGTCCTTGCAATCTTTACGTACAGTTGGAGGCACTCGGCTGTCGTCTTCCCAGTATCTTGAAGGAGCATGAGCGTAAAGAGCAGCTGGAGTGGCATGAGTGATACGTGCCGTTGTTACAATACCACTTGATTTCCCTGTAACGGAAAGAGTTTATGACGATACCATCATTACGAAAGATACCAAAAGCGCGTATTCATTCCTTAAAGGTTGGCAACGCATTTGTGATACTCTTGGTGTTGCGGATATCCGTTGGCAGAGCTATATAAGTTATACATTACATTAACTAAAGTTACTAAAACAAAACATCACTAATACCTTTACCCTAGAAACAATAAAAAAAAAAACATGCAACCCAGAAAAGTACAAGAATAATTTACAAATAAATAATTAAAAAAACGGTCCATAATTCACTCTTGGAATGTCGCGTAAGAGTCTCGTATCACATCTAGATGGCAGTGAGTCACCATCTAAGGTAGATTGAGAGTGGGAGGTTCGCGTCGGCTGTACCGGCTCTGCTTCCCGCTCTCTCTCCGAGTTTTCAGGGTCCGAACTATTTTTAGATGGTGCATTTTCAATTGAATCAAAGCAGTCGACGAATACTGTTGGTTTCTTCGTATTCTTATAAATAATAATTTGATTCTTATGCCTTCGGAATTGAACTGAACTTGCACCATCTTGTACTAAGTACATTACTTTCCCCATTTTTTTTACTATAGTTCCTTGTTTCCAAATAAATTTGTCCCTGTTTATAAAGCTCTTAAATAGTACCGTATCACCACTTTTAAATGTTTTTTTTTATTATTACCCTTATAGTTGTTAATCTGCAAAGACTGTTTATTACGTACATTGTTACACAGAGAACCAAGTGACGGCGTCGATTTTAAAACGGGGTTTAATAGGTCTAATCGCGAACGTACTTTCCTACCAAATACCAGCTGAGCTGGGGAGTAGCCTGTGACAGAATGTATTGAGTTCCGATATTCAAATAAAAATTTGTATAAATTTAAATTGTGGTTGCTCTCACTACCGGATTGGACGCACGATCTTATACCTTTTTTAATATTTTTACGTAACTTTCCGCTTGACCGTTGCTGGCAGGGTTATAAACAGGGGAAGTCAGTTGCTTTATTCCATTGAGCTGGCAGAATCTCTTAAATTCGTTCGACACAAACGTCGTCCCATTGTTACTTACTACTGCCTGCGGCATGCCGTACCTGGACATAAACTCCCCTAAACGTTCGATGACTGCTGCCGAACTCGTCGACCGCATGCAGTATACTTCTACCCATTTTGTATGTGCGTCTACTATAACCAAATATACGCGGTTATTTATCGGACCAAGGAAGTCGAGGTGTAACCGGAGAAATGGTTCCTTCGGATAAGGCCATGGGGCGAGCGCCGTGCGAGCTGGTGTAGACCGTAGCTGGTTACACAAGCTGCACGAGTTTACTATATTCTCGAGATCGCTATCTATGCCTGGAAACCAGAACCGGGAGCGAGCTTCTGCCTTCATTTTTACTATGCAACTCGGACAAAATTCTATATCGTATTTTTTCTGGTAATACTACTTTATGTCCTCTCATAACGCATTTATTTTCATACGATAATTCTAATTTACACAGAAAATATTGATTTAATTCCTTGTTATCGCTCTTTTTCGGCCAGCCCTGTTTAATATAACCTGTAATAGTTTGCAGAATTTTATCGTTTTTAGTCTCTGTTTGTAGCTCGCGCAGTGTAATAGGCATCGACCCGTCAAACACAAAATTAATGTATGACGCGCGATCGTTGTCAACTAAGTTTTTGATGTCTACGTTACTACGTACATATTCAATTTTGAAATTATATGCGCTTAGAAATATAGCGTATCTCTGGAGGCGATTTGCAGACACTTCCGGTATACCTCGGTTGGGTCCAAATATTGAAATTAAGGGTTTGTGATCTGTACGTAACACGAACGGATCCGAGCGGCCATATAAGTATTGATGGAATCGGCGTACCCCAAATATAATTGCCGTTGCCTCTTTTTGTATTTGTGAATACCGCTTTTCCGCAGCATTTAATGTACGTGACGCAAAACACAGAGGCCTTTTTACCCCACTGTCTAGCTGGGATAGAATTGCTCCTAGTCCGTTTGGAGATGCATCCACGGTTAATATTAACCGAGCCTTTGGATTAAAATGAGCTAGAACCTGGTTTGGAACTAAAATTCGTTTAATTTCCTTAAATGAGTTGTCGTGTTCCGTATTCCAATTCCACTTAATACCTTTTTTTAATAAATTATAAAGCGGGCATAGTATTGACGAGGCTTGGGGAACGAAATTCCTGTAATAATTTACTAGCCCCAGAAACGATTGGAGTTGACTTAGGTTAGAAGGAGTGGGTGCATCGCTTATGGCTTTAACTTTTAAAGGACATTTTTTAACCCTGTTCTGTTAATATTTCGTTTTTAAAAAAACTCACATTTTTCTTTTTGAACTGTTAATCCCGCGTTCTGTAATCGGGACAAAACGGTGTTAAGTCTGTCCATGTGTAATTGTGGTGTTGGCGCGGTGATTAATATATCATCTAATAGATATAATACTCCGTCTATCCCAGCTAGTACATTTTCCATCACACGCTGAAAAATGGCTGGTGCACTTGATAGACCGAACACTATACGTGTATATTTGTAAAGACCTTTATGTGTGTTGATACAAGTTAGATTTTGAGACTCGTCCTCCAGGACCACTTGATTATAGGCCATAGATAAGTCTAATTTGTTGAACTGCTGGCCCCCATGCAACCTGGAAAATAATTCGTGTATGCTAGGTAACGGGTACTGCTCTATTACTAACAGCTTATTAATAGTACGCGAGTAATCTGCACAAAGACGTACTGAGCCGTTGTGCTTCAACACAGGCACCACTGGAGAAGCAAAATCACTTTATTCCACTGCCTTTAAGACTCCTAGTTCTACCAAGCGCTCGATCTCCTTATCTATTTTGTCCTTTGAAGCAAATGGTACGGGCCGTGCCTTAAAGAAAACCGGTTTAACATTTTCCTGCAATAGAACCTTATATCCGTTGAACGTTCCTAATTCGTTAGAAAACAATTTAGAAAATTTATTCATTAAAGCTGGTACAGCACTATTTTTTGTACATTTTAAATAATTACATGTAGACAGTTGAAGTCTAAATAATGCAATAAAATCGCGGCCTAGTAACGACGGCCCGCCTCCGCGCACTACATAAACATTTAAGATGTGTGTGTGCTGTCTGTACGTTACCGGTACTTTCATTACACCCAAACAAACGATCGCCCCACCTGTATACGACGATAAACGCTTATTTGTAAACAATAACTGCACGCTGCTAAAATATTTTTTGTATATATATTCATTAATTATCGTTACAGCGGAACCACTATCGATTTAAAATTTTAAGCATACATTATTTATACAAATAGTTTCTGTCATAGGCTCCCCGCCTAAACTACGTATGTGCAAGATCTTACCGTCATCACCGCCGTCACTTACTTCGTCTGCTTCAACGTAATTAACTCCTTTACACAATTTGGCCAAATGCCCCTTTTGCTTACACTTACGACACCTGTAATTACTAAACCGACATTGCTTTGAACTGTGATTATCACGCCCGCACACTGCACATTTTTCCGCTCTACACTTAACATCACGATCCTGTCGAATTTTGTAGACAGACTCGGCCTACTGCACCTGCTGTGGGACCGCGATAGCCGCTGCGCCGTCGCGCGCGCACCGCACACTGTCCGCCAACTCCACTGCCTTGGCAAGGGTTAACTCCTTCACGTCTTGAGCAAACAGCTTATCTCGCTCAGGACCAGCTGATATCCCCATAACAAACCGGTCAAGTAATGCTTCTTCCACGTTACTGAAGCTACAATGTGCTGTCACTCCCCGAAACTTAGTCGCCCATTGCTGTGGTGTTTCGCCCTGTTGTTGAACAGCTGCGTAGAATTTATACCTCTCTCCAAAGCCACATCGCTTCGGTGTGAAGTGATCATCCAACAAGGTGATTATTTTTTTAAAAGGAATATCTTGTAATTCCTTGGGCAGCGCGAGGTCTGCAGCCAGTTGTATGAACTGTCGTTGAGTGCACTTAATAAAATAGCCCGTCTCTTTACTTCTGTGGTATCGGAGTTGTTGTCGATGTCGTTGGCGATAAACCATTGTAAAAGGCGGCTTCTATACGTTTTCCAATCTTGAGTATTATGGTCAAATGACGATAAAATCCCAAATTGTGCCATTTTCCGTTTAAACTTTTTTAAATTTTAATATACGTTTAATGAGGGTATCGAAAATATCGTCGCCACTGTTGAGTATGGCACACGAGTGGTCCGGGCACTAGCTCATTTCGCACTGCCTTACTAACAGAGACATGGTAGCCAGAGACTTAACATTTAAGAATCAGGTTGGCAACGCACCTCTCCTTAGGTGTCATTCACCTGTTTTGTGATAATAAGGCGACCTCTGTATGAAATGGTACGATCTTATTATCTAACCCACGTTTCAAAAGCCTTACTCAAACAGTTTAAATTCGTTCAAGTCTATTATAAAACATGCGCCCGGTATAAATAAATTATCGTCGGTTTCCTCGAGGTCCCGACCTCCGAAATAGGCAATTTCCGGACTAAGCCAAGAAGTGGTTGAAGCTATTTCAAGTGTATTATAAGGCGCCGGAACTTCCTTCGAATTAAATTTTACGATAAATACTGCTATTGCCACCGCTCTTGATGATCAATATTAATATCATGTATGAGTATTCTTACTTGATTCAGAAAAAGAGTTTATACTCGTTTATTATTTATGAAATCCACTTTCACATTACAAAATTTAGATTTTTTGTGATATCAAGTACAAACTATAAGCTAAAATGTATATTTAAATCGACATGTGAAAGAAAACAACACTTTACTTAATAGAAAATATTAATTATTTAAATTCATTCTGATGTCGCGTCGAATTAAATTAAAATCATTTTTTTTAATATCTTGGGCGGCGGCTTTACTATGTCTTTATTTAGATACATAATCGTTTTAATTAATATTAAAGATTGTTTGATACAGGTGTTGGACTTGACTGCATGAGGTTTCGAGTCCAATAAGAAATATTTGGTTTATCCATTTTTCTAAAAAAAAACTTTGCCCGGGATTGGATACGTGCCCGGTTGATGATAAGCTGCCACCTATTACATTGTGAAACTTAGTGACTTCTGTCAGTCGTGGATGCCCTGGTTGTGCCTCTGCCTAACAATTCAGGGATATGGGCGTGTATACTCTTACTAAAAGATTGTTCAAAATATGTTTAAATAGCAAAGAAACTTAGAAATCCTTTCTGACAAATCAAGAATAAAATAAAATGTTTACATTTGTAAAAGTCCTCACGTTCTTCAAAATTAAAAGTCATATTAAAAATGTTATTTTTTTAAATAAAAGTGTTAAAAAAATGTAAACATTATAAAAATACAACTTTCTTTCACACTGATCTTACAATGCAGAACATACCTAATCTTGTAAGGAGTATTTAAATTTTAAAAACCTATAACCGAACTCGGCCACTTTCTGTTAAGATCGGGAGTAATAAATTCAGCAGGCTCGTTTCGTCTTATTTTCTAATAAAAAAAGATAGCTAGAATAAAACATTTTTTTTAAATAATTTTGCTATTCTCTAGTCACCAAACATATCTACCAATATAAATTAACCTTAAAATTCTAAAACCTAAAAGAACTATAAGGGCGTATTCAGATGACCCGCGCCGAGCACATACACGCGTTGAGCCCGCCCTGGACCCGCGCTCAGCACGCGTAATGCATCGCGCATGCCTCTTACTCGCTTTTACTACTAGTGACAGTCAATAAAACACTAGCTGAAGGCGTGTGCGCGCGGGGTGCGCGCGAGCTTGGCGGGCGCTTGGTTAATGCATTTTGAGAATATTAGTGTGACAATAGATCTCAAATTATATCCAAAAAAATCAAAGTGTGTTCGCCGCGAGTGATGGCGAGCGTGGCGTGCGCTTGACGTGCGCGTGTCGTCTGAAAGCAGCCTAAATCGAAATTTCGATGAATTGTAACAGTATATTTTTGTAAAAGATTTAATTTTTTGTTTATAAAAACCTGACAATTTTAATTTAGTAAAATATTTCCTTTAATTCTGAACGATAAACTCAAACTATACTATCCCACTTAGGAGTATATTGGGAGCTTGCAGTTGATAGTCATTATTTTATAAATGCTCGACCTATTTACTGAATAGATTAGAAAACCAATTTGAATACTTGATAAGGGTAAATGTGACTTGAAAATGCTAAGTTGTATTCTACTTTCTGCTACAAATTTTGTCTATTAAATTTAACGTGTTGAAATTACAATTTACTCTGAATAATCTCCTTAAAATTTATTGAAGAACATCAGAAACGCTTATTTTACATATTTAAGCTAATGTTAATATTTGTTCACTAAATTTTCTTTAGGAAATAAAAAGGTTGATTCGCCTGTTCACAAATTAAACTTATTTTAAATGCATTTTATCTTTTTGAAATGAACGAAAAGCTTTTTGCAGTCGTTATCTAAGTATAGTTCTTGCAACTCACGAAGATGAGTAAGCCTTCATAACATATGACATTGTTCCAACAGTCCACTATATTATATGACTGTATTATGAAGTTAAAGAAGAAGAAGTAAGTAACATTGATAATTAATTACAACTAAGTCCTGAGTAATTAAAAAACATTATTAAAAAATAACAATAAATAAAATTTTCAGCATATAATGTATACAACTTTAAAACCAATAGACCCCATAGAGGAGAACGTTATCAAGAATATTTTTGTAACTTTGTTATTGCCGAATAGATAGATAAATACCTCTTTTTAGGTTCCGTAGCCAAATGGAAAAAAAACGGAACCCTTATAGATTCGCCATATCTGTCTGTGTGTTGGTATATCACAGCCACTTTTTTCCCAAACAATGAAAATTATGCTATTTAAGACTTGGTAAGTAAATGTATTCTGTAAATCGTATTAAGGGTTTCACATAAAAATAGATAAGATGTCTATGGACAGGTGTTCAAAATCAATGTTTAAGTTTTTAACATATTTTTTTCTACACTTTCAACTTCCAAAGAGTCTGTTACTTCTAAAATAAGAGAACGATGAATTTAAAAAAATACCATTATATTAACGTGTAAACTTCCTCCGAAAATTAGAACGAGATATTTAATCTATGTATATAAAAATCAATGCCACTTTTCGTTATAATTTTATAACTCAATAACGGGCTCACCTATCCAAACCAAATGTTTAGGCTTTGTTGCGACTATTTATTAGATGGTTTATGTGAAGTTTGCATAAAATTAAATTAGCAATTCTTTATTCATCACATTTTATGTAACAAATTAATTCAATAATTGGCGGATCGTTTTGTTAATGCCTAATGGGTGTTTTTCTGTCAAATTGAAACTGTTTTCAGATGGGAATTGTGCTGTTAAATTGAAACTTTTTTTAGTGGTTTTTTTTGTTTGGTTGTGGTATGTCATTCATGCGGTCATAGACGGAGCGAAGCACGGACTGGGCCGCTAGTATGTCATAAATCGTAATCCGCAATTTACCTTTCATTCAATTAAAGCCCGAGGGGAGCAAGTACCGGACTGCCTTTACTCAAGCACTTATATATTATGATACGAGATATGAACAAGAAAAGAAAGAAGAACTTTTTCACTGATTAGCAAGCACTGATTCTGATCTTCACTGATTGGCGCTTGGCTGATTTTTTGCTTTTATAAACTTACGAGTTAATTTTTAATCGAAATTATAAATATTCTTCTAATTATTTACCTACATTTGTATAGAAAATAAAATTTTATATTTTATGATAACTATAACGATTTCGCTGTAAAATACATTATGACAATATATACAGCCACGCGTTTTGCCATAAGTAAAGGCCACTCGTGAGTTACAAGCTCTTTAATAAATTAAACGTCCATAGAAATGTCGTATACAGACTGATGTGATAGCACTAAAAGGATCGGCTAGTATACAAAAATAATATATCGGCATTCCTGATGGCATTCTACGATATTTAGTCTATTATCGTACTATTTTTATATTAATAACTAGCTGCCTGTTCCGGCTTTGCTCGGATGGTATTTTTTATCATAAATTGAAATGTAAGCTATCCTTTCTTTCAAATTAGGTCAAACTGCACAGGTTATCCAAATTTAATTGAAATCGGTTAAGTAGTTTAGGAGTTTACCGCGGACAAACAATGTGACACGTAATTTATATACATTAAATGATGGATGTTTGTTACTCAATTACATAAGAATGACGAAACGTATCTGGATAAATTTTGGCATAGAAAAATGGATTATGTAGTCTCGAATCTATTGAAATGTTTGTGGCAACGTTCCGCGTTTGGAAGCTATTGAGTTGGAAAATCTTGGATTTTAGTTAAACCATTTTCTGTGTTCAAGTGAGCTATTAGTGTATCATTGGAGAAAATCAATTTTGTTTGAGTCTGTTTAATTTATTAATTTATTTATTTACTTAATCACCTCGGTGGTCTAGCGGACATCGGTCTTGGTATCTTGATTTCTCTGGTTCGAGGTTTTGAGTGGTGGTCGAGTAACAAAAATAGAAAATTTTGTATTTTTTTTTTCTTATAAACATAACGTTACCCGGGATTGGACATGTGCCCGGTTGGCGTTGGGCTTGCCACCTATCACTTTACAGGAGTTAGTGTCGTCGCCAAGTCGTGGGTGCCCTGGCTGTGCCTCTGCGTACCGATTTGGAAATATGGACATGAAGATACTTTTTAATTTTCATAGAAAGGTTCACAAAGATACAAGCATAGAGGAAAGGTGCAACCAGGGTAGGATACCCACGATTAGCAGATGTACCTGATGCGATAGATGACAAACCTATCGCCAACTAGGAAATATTCAATCCCAAGCAAAGTTGAATTCTGATATTTTCAATTACCAGCAACAGATTTGATTCAAATCTTTATTCCTGTGCGTAAGCGAAAGAAAATTTATTTAAGAAGGTACTCTTTTTACAACGTTCAGTGTTTAATTACGCACAATCAACGATTCGTTTTTTTTTAATTTATTTTATAATATATTTAGCTAAAATGAATAAGTCAGTAAAAAATATTTAGATATGTTAGATAGTTCTAAATTAGTTTAAAATTGTAGGTAAGCTATAAACGCATAACTGCACTAGCTTAAGTTGCGTCATTTTATAATAGTTTATTCGGCGTGCTGATATATGCTACGGCCTACGCCGTAACGATATTTGCTACGGCCTACGCCGCTCCAATATCTGCCAAGCCGTACGCCGCGCGGCCATGTTGCCGACTCACGAACGTAAAACGTGATCCGTACTAGAACACAGTCATTACGTAGGGTAATCACTAAACAGCTAATGTTGGGTTATCGCTATCTTCTTTAAAGAGACAAAACACGTTTAGTGTTGAGAAATTAGTTTCTACGTGACATTTCTAAAGACTTTTTATACATTCCTCGGGAAACGTTAATTGAAACGTCACAAGTTTTAATTTCCGGGATAAGGTGATACATATTAAATGTTCCATCTCTTTTCTTTTTTCGAAAAATATTGAATAAACCTGAAGTTAGTTGAAGCTCAGAATTATCACTACTGAATATCTTATTTTAGACTGTGTGTGAATTGGGCAATTTATTTTAAACTGGCAATATTTCGAGATTGGCGCTATTAATTTGTAAGTCGGGAGTTTTCTGGACATTTCTCGATAAAAACCCGGCTAATTGCGAGGTAATAACTTTTAAATTCTACTTTTTGGTTTAGAAAAGAACACACATTTTTTATGATAATAGAATACAAACAAGGAGACGGGTTTCCTGATGGTAAGAAATTCATGTTGCCTAGAGACACCAAAAGTGGTTATAGTGCGTTGCAAACCTGAGCCCGGGATGTTAGCCCTCTAGCAAAAGTAAGCTTATCGGCTATCTTACCCTCTGAACCGGAACACGTTAACGGCAATCATTGGACGTTGTGGTGGCAGGAATAAGTAAGGCGGTGGTACCAATCAAAAATGGAGTCGTTACGAAACTTTACCTTCTAGTAAGCTACTTAGTAAGAAAGCCACCTAGTAAGTAAGCAGCTAATAAGTATCACTATAATTTTATAACAGTAACTTTTTTAGTCTGTGACTTAATTAAAATATTCGTTTTGTATGAGATAAATGTATTCTGTTGAAATGACGGGACGCGGAGGAACCTTTGCATTGATCCAAGGTCTAATCTATATCGATATTAAAATTCATACTATTAGCTCAACCACATGGACCTTATAATAGACACTTGCATTTTCCCCGTATTTTTCAGGTCTCGTGTAAAGAATAGATCATCTGCTATCCTGGCTGGCAGCTAGTAAAAGACGAGCAAAGGCGAAAAGTCTAATCACCAATAGGACCACTGTTGTTAGATTGAGTGCAGCTTCTTCTCCGGGAAGGTTATTTATTCCTGACGTCATAATGACAATCTTGTAATCCGCTCCGCAAGGTATCCGGTATCCGGTAAATTTGCACAATTGGCCTAACACACCAGCATCAATGATGACAACAATAGTGTCTTTATGCGGTTATCTCTTTCCGTATCCGTTATTTGTACGCTGTCATATGCCAAAAAATTAAAAAAATAGTGCTAGTCAGGATTTTGGCATTCAAGTAAAACTTGCCATAATTTGATGCTTAGGCAAGATACTCATTAGTTTTAAGCAATTTCGGGTTTTTTACCGTATATTTTATGAACAATGACTTTATCATTGAAGTACAACTCATGTATAGTATTCAAAAAATATTCAACTATCAATCTTGATAAATTCACACTTAAAATACTAAGTATCTTCACTCCCATATCCCCAAAGAGGTAGACAGAGGCACAAACAGGGCACCCTCGACTAACCGAAGATACAAAGTCTCACAATGTGATAGGTTGCGAGCCTATCGCCAACCGGTCACATAGCCAATCCCGAGCAAAATTTTTTTTATTAGAAAATTGGAAAAACCAAATCTTTTTTTGTTGCCCGACCCGGGATTCGAACCCGGACCTCATGCAGTCAAGTTCTATACCTGAACCGTTAGACCACAGAGGCGATCATTTAAAATACTATGAATTTACTTAAAATACTAACACCCATATTCAAGAAACTTACTTAGTGAATTAAGTATTGTTCATGAATTGGATGGCTTAACGTAAGAAACGCATAGCTAAATGTCGTACTTCAGACAGCGTTTTTTCATTGTACTTAGCCAAGTAAGCTTCTTGAATACGGGTGTAAATATAATGATTCTCTTAAAATACTAACACCCGTATTCAAGAAACTTACTGAACAAAGTATTTTTCATGAATTGGATGGCTTGACGTAAGAAACGCATAGCTAAATGTCATATTTTGTACAGCGTTTTTTAACAAGGTACTTAGCTAAGTAAGCTTCTTGAATACAGGTGTAAGTATCTGGCAGGTCAACATCATACTAAGCTATTATTATAACGCATTTCAATTAAGGATTGCATGTCTGCGCGAAAAGATTCAACTTATATCCAAATTGAGCTAAATTGACTGGATAGAATTTCTACACAATATTAGCATTATACGTTGTCTAGACGGTTGTAAACGCCTTTTAGCGACGGTAAACTTGGAAGGAACTTTGTTTCCATCTTTTGAATATTCTTAATTTATAATTTAATCTAGATGATTGCTAACCAGTGGCTGTGATTCTGCTGTGTACATACCTACTAAACTTATTTTAAATTCATGCTATCTTTTTTAAATTAAACAAAAACAAAAGTTAAAGTTAATTTATAAAGCGCCCTACAAAATTACCACCAATGCTTACAGCCTGTTATTACAAGTGTCTAGAAATCCTATTAAAATTGCTCAAATTTTCGTGCAAACGAATTTCAATTTTTAAACTTAACTGTATTAAAATTATGTTGTCATTTAAATTAGAATACAAATTAGATCAGAATATAATTTTCTATTAGGAAATGCTTTTTATTATATTTCATAAAATTTCACGCACTGAATAACACAATTAGTCGTAGTAACTTATTATTTAAAAACGAGCATAACATTTTTATATAGTGCATGATTACCATAGCAAAAATTACATAAACATATTTGGAGCATTACCTTACGAATAAATCTAGGTTTTATTTATTATTTTTTGATATACTGAACATTATGTCTGATTCTATATCATTAGACATAGATAATTACGTAGATATTAATACAGTTATAAGTCATATTCCTAAAAAAATATCGGTTTAAACAGACAAAGTATCGTGACTCTTGGCACTCGATACTCTGTCTAAACTGCAAGGGACGCAGCATGAAGGTAACTATGTATATAAACCGTATTTTATATAAATAGGCACCTTCAACCTGTTGTACATACATTTAAAAAATAATCTACATCTTAAATTACGTGTCACGTTGTTTGTCCACGATGGACTCCTAAACTACTAAACCGATTTCAATCAAGTTTGCACACAGTATTTACTTTGATTCAACTTGACAGATAGAATATGTTATATCTCAATTTATGATCAAAAAAATTACCATCTCAGCGAAGCCGGAACTGGCAGCTAGTCTATTTTAAAATTAATCCACATTGCGCGAGGCCTTAGTATCACGCCTAAACGGGAGGACCGATTTTGCCATTTTTTTTTGCTTTTATCAGGAGATGGTTTTTATTAAAAGCAAAATTAGGAAAATTGTTGGGAAAATGGAAAAAACAAACTGGTATTAGCTGTTGATGTCAAGAGATACGAAGTTCACCAAGTCAGCTAGTAAATAAATGTAACCATACCTGCTTCATGGACCCAGTCAATCAAGGACGTAACTTTGGAGTTAATTGTGGACGCGCAGTTGTTGAATCTGCCTCCAGCATCCAGGCCTAATGTTTCATATCGTGCCTTCACTCCACACAGGAGAGCCGTCGCGCATGCTGAGGATTCACCAGTTTGGGCATCCACATTGTATGTCTATGTAACAAAGAAAAAAATTATATTCAGTACCTACCATTCGTGGTAGAGTGCTGTGTGGCAATTTGGCAGGACAGAAATCTACCGTCTTGCCTATTACTACCGATATAAAGAATCTATCATATTCCGATTTGGAAGATACGGTAGACAGTAGACTTGCACATTTGGCCTAATATCCTGGCCACTGGACAGCGACGCACCTATAACATATTTGGTGCCTATAGTCTACGCGTCTCTTACCATCTGAATAGTCTCCTGTTAGTTCATTGTCTTATCTCCTCCTAACAAAAAGTTTTAAAAACGTCTAGTTACTTTTAAATAAACTACGAGTGGTTACACTAATGACTTACGGTTTGTCAATTAAATGAAATGGACAATAGATTAAAATAGAATGTAAGTAAAGCGGATATATCACAGTGTACGCTTAAAAAATAAAATACTCAAAAAAAAAAACGGGTTGTACTCAGGGATTGCCGGCAGAAGTAAAAACTTGAATATTAACATTGTGCATTTTTGATATTTTGGAATGGTTTTGCTTTTATAATCAATATGAAAGTACTACCATTTATGTGGTAAAAAACAATATTCATTTATTGCGCTATCGTACACAAACATAACAACACGAACATTCGCGCAATCGCCCTGCGCCGTCTTACGAATTTTCGATCAAGTCACGTGTCCTAAGGCGAGTTTAGAAGTTTTTACTTACTCCAAAAAAAGGTCTCAACGCCGCTAAAGAAGTTTTTTCTTCAAAAATTAAATTCACAACATTATTAGTATTCTCAGTAACACATCTTTTTAACTAAATATGTAGGATGCGTCTTTTCACATAAGATGATATCTACATTTAGGAGGGACATATAATACACGAGTAATATGGAGCTTTGCAGTAATAAATTATTCGAGGTACCTTAGCAAGGGCCACGGCGGGAAATGTATCCCAAACCAAATCCGTATCCT